>WNWK01039100.1:0-17616 GCA_009830355.1 Cherax destructor
AATACTCATTATATTGAACTTCCTTCCTCACACAAATCACTGTCTTTGCAGGCGCTAAGATCGATAGTTCAGAAAATCCCCCAAACCAAATATCTAAACCCCTCAAAAGTGCAGGCATTGTTTCCCTTTTCCAGGACCAAGCCCAACTAAATCAATTAAAGGGTTTCCCTGAACCCCCTTCCCAAAAATATTCCCCCTGCTCACCCCAACAGCTCATCGGCCCCAAAAAACCATTCGTCTCCATTCACCCCTAAACACGCTCACACATGTTTGCTCAAGTCCAACTCCCCCCCAAAAAACCCCTTCCCCCCTCCCTCCAACCTTTTCGGGGGCCCCTACCCCCCCCTTTCCCCCTACAGATTTATACAATGCAGGCATTCCTGGCACTAAATAACATTTCCTCTTTTATTAGTTATGTTTCCAGGCTTTACAGATGAATTCTATTTTGATTTTGTATTTACATAAAAATTTTTATTCAAAATTAAAAATTTACTGTTATGCAATATTGTAATTTGTAAAATAATACCCCTTCATAAACTATTTAGACCCCCCAGTTGGGTGTTTTGGGATGCATGGGCATTTGTTTACTTTGAACATTGGAAAAAATCAAACATTTCCTCTACTTCAAATTCAATTTCAAGTTATTTTCAGTACTAAAACCAATCAAAATCATGTTTATTTCTGTTATATTTTCCATTCTATCAAATGAGACCAAGAAATCATGAATACTACAACTGAAAAAACCCATAAAAAAACCCCTAAAGTTGTTTTTTAAAAAAAAATAGGGTCAGTTTTTTTCTCATTATGTTTCCGTGCTGCAAATTTTTTTTATATGGTGCACACTTACCACATAAATCATTCTCTCTTCAGCCTAAATTTACCGCTCCATTTATCTGAGTGAGCTATGGTGTAGAATTTGGTTTTGGACCCAGGCAAAGTTGGAACTAGGGGACGGACCCTCAAGGGTTTAAGCCCCCCATAAAAAGTTATGTCAGAGGGCAAGTGTTGTGACTTTTTTACAATTTGAAATTTGGAGATTGGGGAAGTGTGGAGTATTTAAGGGGGAGGGGGGGTTGTTGGGTATTCATAGAAGATAGAAAAATAGAATAAATAGAAGGGTATAAAACTGGGGGGAGGGGGTAGGGGGCATCCCAAGAAAAGCTGGAGGGAGAGGGGGAAAAAATTTTGAGGCAGGGTTTTAACCCAAACGGGGGCATATTAGATAAATAGGGGGGAAAAAGTTTTTTAACGATGTGCTGTTGAATGTAAAAAATATTTATGAAGGATTTTAAACTGGTTACCCGACTTGGTTCCTGGAAATGGGAAATACCCCATTCTGGAGGAATGGGGATATTTCAGTTTAGAGGGTCATCTGAACTATGATATCATCCTTTCGGGAAAGGAGTGATTGAATAGGAAAAAGGGGGTTTTTTTTTCAGGTCACCCTGCCTTGGTGGGGAGATGGCTGGAGTTTTAAAGTAAAAAAAAAATTTCATTACTTCAATCACATTCATCAGACTATTTTTGGTATTGTCTTTAGACCTTGTTTGTCGTACAGACTTTTCTTGAGCGTTTTAAATGGGGACCTACTGTGTTGGGGACTGGATAATTGAATTATCTGACAATGCCCCTGGTCTCTGATAATGGATAAATGGCTTGAAAAGCTCTAGGCTGTAAACTGAAAAATTCTTAAAATGAAAGGAAGTGTGGGGTAGTGGCTTGTGTACCAAATGATGGGTAAAAAAAGATTTTGATTGATAATTTGAAAAAAATTGAGGCATTCACATCCTTTTTTCAAAGGTTTGGAGGTTAAATGCAGCTTAAGGAAAACTTTTCTGCGCTTCAACGACAGATTTCTAAAGACAAGAAAGGAGAGTGATAGTGTGGAATTTGAAAAAAAGTAAGGAAGTCATGTAAGAACATTGTTTTTTTAAATTAGAATAGATAACTTTGAGATATCAAATGATTTAGATAAAGAAAAAATGGATATCACATTGGAGGGAGGGGGTATGGAAGAAGTGAATGTTTTCAAATATTTGGGAGTTGACTTGTCAGCGGATGGGTTTTTGAAAGATGAGGTTAACCAAATAATTGATGAAGGAAAAAGGTGGTGGTGGGGGTATCTGTAGACAAGAAAATATCCATGGAGGCAAAAAAAAGGGAAAGTACAAAAGAGGGGGTTTAAAAACTTTTATGGGTGTTGAGGTTTTAAAAGCTCGGCGGGGAGGGGGCTGGAGTGGACATGTCGTGTCAAGGGCAATGTGTGGTGTTTTATGCAGAGAATTTGTAGTGTGGAAATTGGGGAGGAGTTACTAAAAATATTAGTCGAGGGCTGAAGAGGGGGTTTTTGAGGTGGTTTTGGGCATTTAAAAAGAATGGGGAGAGAATGACTTGGGGAGTGCATGAATCAGTGGGAGGAAAGGGGGGGTGGGTTGTCCCCAAAAAAAGGGTTTGGGGGGAGGGGGAAAGGGGTTTTGGGGGGACTTCCAGCAAGTGTGCATGAGCATGAATGGATGAAGGGGCCGAAAGGTTTTGGGACCTAACGCTGTTAGTGTGAGCAGGGGAATATTTTTTGAAGGGATTTGGAAAAAGGGTTTTACGGACTGGAAATGGGAATACGTACAATGCCTGCACTTTAAAGGAAGGGTTTGGGAATTTTGGGAGTTTGGGGAGGCGTCTAAGCTGTTTGTCTAGTGCCTCTGCAAAAAATGATTATGTATGGTATAATAATAATAATATCTTTATTTACTACAAGTACATGTACAAGGTATACAGGCTAGCTGACATCAGTGACATACTACTAAATAGAAAGCCCCTTGTTTGCAGGCATTTGGACAAATTGGTCATTTTTGTCCCAGGATGCAACCCACCAGTCCTCCCCAAGGGACCCATTTTTCTGATGGGTGAACATAGATAAAATGGTGTAAGGAAACACGTACAATATTTCCCCTCTTCACCCAGAATTGAACCCAGACCCTCCCCTGTGAAGGGGGCTTTGCCACCAAGTGTTGAATGATGAAAAGTTTTTTTTTTTTTTTTGGGTCTTTCTCTTTTTGGGTCACCCCCCGGTAGGAAATGGCCGACGTGTTAAAAAAATCTCCTTACTTTTATATGTTCACTTTCAACTTTCTTCCTTTACACACTTAATATTTTCATAAATAATTAACTTATAAAGCCCCCATACAAATCACAATCAGACATCCGGTTCCATGTTTTCGGCACTTTTTGCCAGCATAATATCAAATTTCCAGGGCCCCAACACCAACCTGCTGCTACTGTTTGGGGGCTTTTTACTGCCTTTCCCAATTTCTTTTTTGTTTATTGTTATAACCGCTTCTTTTACCCCTAGCCATGGTTCCAATGAATAAAAAAATGCTTCGTTGGTAAAGCACATACACAGTACATTGTCCATAAAAGATAAGGTGGCTTTGAAGCCACTGTTGGTTCCCATAAGCTCAGTCCGTGTGCAGGGGAATATGCTTTTTATTATGCTAATATCAACACTCGGCTTATTTCCTACCCTTGATCTAATTTGACATAATAAACAATATAAATAACATAAAACATTTTAAATCTCCAGAATGAATAATATTTGGCATATCGGCGGTTCGCATATGAAGGGATAGGGATACATGCGTACCATTCCCCTACCCTGTCTTGGGCCACCGTCAGCCAGCCTGCAGTTAAACCCCACACCCCCCCATCAGCTGCTACAACTCGCCCCTGCAGTTTATCTGCTCTTCCCCGGGCAGTTTATCTGCTCATGTGCCTCAGTCTATCTGCAAAAATCCCCCGGGGGACCACCACCATTTTCCCCTCCTCCTACCCTTCCCCAACCCTTTCCTATTTCTCCCTTACCCACCATTCTTCCATCCCAGCTTACCGCCTCAAGGTCAATCCAGTCCAGTCCAGAAAATGAGCACAGGGGTAACTGTAATATAATTTAATGCAACATAAAACTGAAACAAAAAAAAATTTTTCTACATGATTTATCATGCAGCATGTATTGGAACCAGGGTAACCCAAAAAAATTTAGACATACTTTATTTCTAGCCTGGTTGGGGTTCCCTATATATTTTTGGGAAAAAAAAATTTCTCAGTTTGTTAGGTTTTTCTTATTGAAATTTGGGCAAGTATGATGGAAAAATGCTTCTTCTAACCAAAAAAGAAAAAAAATCGGACCATTAGGGTCCTTAGCTGTATATTTTTGTATGGTTTTTATGGTTTTTTTTTTTTTGGTCTCATTTGATAGAATGGAAGAAAATTACAGAAATAGATATTTTTATTGGTTTCATTACGGTACCTTGAAATTTAGTCAAAATAGGAAAAGTTCATTTTTTCTGATGTTCAATGAACTTTCTTGTATAAGGGTTGTTAACTTTTTTTAATGTTTTAAAAACCAACCCCTCTGCAATCCGAAAAACCCTAATCCCAACTTAGGTCACAATGATGCCCGGTTTTTATGGGGGCCTATATAATACTCTTAAGTAAATCACTCATAAATGGTTAGTTATCCATATAATGCTCAAAATTCATTGTCATGTTTTTTTTTTTTTTTTAAAAAAACAGGGGGTGATTTTTTTTTTACAAGAATATGTTTATTTTTAATTAGTAGTAGGTTGGTCAGAACCCGGGGGAAGTACTACCGTCCTCCCAAGTGATTAAAACACCCTGTAATTTTTCATGATGGTAGGATTGCTGGTGTCTTTTTTTTTCATAAAATGCAAATTTCAGGTATATCTTGTTTCTTCACTTCCCCTTAGGGCCCCTACCCATTCATGTACAAGTATATATAAAAACACCCTCTGGGTTTTTTTTATTTCTCATAGTTCTTGTTCTTATTTCCTCTTATCTCCTGGGAAAGTGGGAACAAAATTCTTCCTCCTAAACCATGCGTGTTGTAAAAAGCATAAAATGCCAGGACAAGGGGCTACAACCCCTTTTTCCTTTTACATTACTAAAATTGAAAGGGAAACTTGTTTTTTTTTTTGGGCCACCCTGCTTTGTGGGAAAGGCCCAAATTTTTTAAAGAAAAAATAAACTGCCCCCCCTCTCCTCTCTCCCCCTCCCCCCGTGTTCCATACCCAAGTCTTCAAAGAAGGTAAGTGTGTGTTAAATGTTCATTTATCCATTTTTTGTGCTTTTTATTTTTTTTATTGTTTTCTGTATGTAAATCTATTTTAAAACTCTAAAAATTTTTTTTGTTAATACTTTTGGGTGTCTGAACGAAAATTGGGATTTCATTATTTCTTAGGGGGAAAATGGTTTCCCCTTTAGAATTTCCCTTTCAGTTTTGGAGGATTAATCATGAAACTCGGGGGTCCACCGTACTCTGAAATAAATGATTTTGGGGGATTTCAGGAATAAACTAGTTTAAATTGAGCTTTCGATGGTTCCTCATCGGGGCATTCATGTTTAAAGGCACATGGAATAGGAAAAAAAATTTTCCCTGGGTGAATTGCAAAACATGGGGGTTTCAAAAAGGGGGAGAAACAAATGGGCACGCTGCGGTGTTCCCAGGGCAGTTTTGGGGCCCCCTTGTTGTTCACAGTTTACATAAATGACATAGATGAGGAATAAATAGCGTATAAGCAAATTTTCTGATACACCAAAATAGGGCCCTCCAATTCATTCAATGGGGCATTAGAGCACTCCCGGATGATTTGAATAGACTGATGCCGTGGTCAGAGAAAGGGGGAAAGCAGTTTAATATAGATAAATCAAAGTTCTAAATGTTGGGGAAAATAACCATGTCACATATAAACAAATTATTGATCTTAATATTCTGATTGCAAAAAGGGTTTAGGGTTCGGGTTGGTAATTTGAAACCAATCAAATTGCATAAGTGTTCCAATAAAGCTAACAGAATCCTTGGCTTAAATTTTAAAAAAATTAAAAAAGAAGTCCCCGGGTTGTTCTTCAACTCTTTTTTTTTGGGTTATCATTTAGGTTTGCTGCACAGTTCTGGTCACTGTATTACAGAATGGATATAAATGCATTGGAAAACGTAAAAGAGGAGGATGACAAAGTTGACCCCCTGTATCAGAAATCGTCCCTATGAGGATAGACTGAGGGCCCTGAATCTGCACACCCCTAGAAAGGCGTAAATTTGGGGGGATATGATTGAGGTGTATAAATGGAAAACAGGAATAAATAAAGGTGATGTAAATAACGTGGTGAAAATATCACCTAGACAGGACATGCAGCAATTGTTTTAAGGGGGGAAAAATTCAGATTCAGGAAGGATATGGGGAAAGCACTGGTTTGGTAATAGAGTTGTGGACGAGTGGAACAAACTCCAGTACCGTCATAAGTTAAGACTTTGTGTAGTTTTAAAAATAGGTTAGATAAATACATGAGTGGGTGGGGGGGTGGGGGCGGGGCCTGACTGGCTTGTGCTACTAGGTCAGTTGTCGTGCTTCTTCCATAGTGAATGTGACCTGACCTGACTACCTTATGGCATTGGCTTAAGCTGGTGGGGGGAATTGGACCTGCCTACATGGGCCAGTAGGCCTTTTGCAGTGTTCCTTCTTTCTTATGTTCCTTGGTTTTTCATGGGTCTGATTCAGTTCTTGGAACACCGTAAACCATGGCCAATCATTCTTGGTTATTTTTTATTATCTTGGAAATAAAGGCAAAACTTTGATTTTTGTGTGATGATGAATTCAAAATGGAAGGTAAAAGTGAAATGTAGGGGGGGCCAAAGATGTGATTAATGAACAGAGGAAATGGAATGTCTAGTGTTTATTTGGACCCCCCCCATTTGGACCCCCAAATTCGTCGAAATTCGTTCCAGAATGCTGTTCAAGTGCAGTTACTAAAAAATTTTTTTCCCCCCAAAGGGGAAAAAATTAAATTAGATTAGTCCTTTTAGCCCCCCAAAAAATACACTTACAAAACCCACTTAAAAAAATACACTTGCATAATTATTGAGTTGGGGCAGTACGAAACCCTGCGATCCACTTTTTTTTTAAAAATTTGGGAATTTTTTTCTAATTTTGTGTCCTTTTGGGCCCAAATTACCGACTTCTGTGCACTTTGTAGAGTGGTTCGTAGTTGACAAAATTGGTTGCTTTAAAATCGATAGAACAGAAGGCATACTAATAAAATACCCTAAAATTTGATCAAATGGAGCAATGGAATTGATAAACTGGGACTCAAAGTTGGAAAAAATTGCTGTGCATAAATTGGGGCCCAGACTGTTAACTTGTGCCTGCATTATTCTGTAAATTTTCCAAAAAATTTTTTATGTTTTTTGGTGTCATTGCCTTAGAAAAATATTTTTTACCTTTTCCCAGAAAAATTTTTTTTTTTTTTAAATGTGGACAATGAGAGCAATATTAATTTTGGGGGCCTGGACAGTGAAACGGTTAAAGTGATATGTACTGTCTCATTAGGTTAGGCAATGTTTGTACTTATGGTACTTATCATGGGCTTAAAAATAACAATCTTTCTGTCATATATAAAGCAATCCTTTGGGGATTGCAAGGTGCTATAATAAAGTATTGTAATTCCAATTTTCATTTCACAGTGATCAAACATTAAAAAGTGGCTTAAGCGCACAAAAAAACCCTTAGTGAGTCTAGAAAGGGGAAAGGGAGTGGGAAAAAACCTCCCCCATTACCAGTACCCGAGAAAAAAGGGTGGACAAAATCTTATTAAAACTGGGGAAAGGGAGAGACTGGCAAAGGGAAGGGTTTACATGCAATCTTTTTTTACTACCAGTATATAATTTAAAAAAAGGGGACAATACCGTGACGGGAAAAAATGCACAAATAACCCGCACATAGAAAGAGGAGCACAATGTCCTTAATTTTCTCAGAAAAAGGCCAATGAAGGGGTTTCTTCATCCCCCCATACCCCTGATTCTTTCTTGATCTTACCCCCCCTTTTTTGTGGACTCAAATTTCCCTTTTTCCCTTTTAAGGTAAATATTATTCCCCAAACCTTTGGTGTGTATGGGCTCTCCCCTATCTCCTGTTCTTGCTAATCTTTACATGGAATACTTGAGACTGTTCTTCTTCCTACTATTGATGTCGCCCTTCACTCTGGCTTGCTGTGGAGATGACATCTTTGCTCTTTGGCCCCCCTGACTCTGTCTCTTCCAACCTTTTTCCCCGATGCTCTTTAATCTTGCCCCTTCCATTAAGTTTAAAGCTGATTGGGAATCTAATTCCTTGTTTCCTTTCCTTGATGTTCATGTCCACCCCTCAGTTACAGGTTTTCCCTTTTTCCCCTGTACCACAGGCTATACACAGTGGCATGTTTTTCACTACTTTTCTTATCATGTTCCCTCTGTCAAGAAAAGTGTTCTTATCTCCCTCTTTTCCTTTCTCTCCGCATTTGTTCCTCAGTTCCTTAAAATAGAAATTTCCATTCTTCATAATTCTTTTTTCCCGTCTTGGCTACCCTTTCCATTTCATAGACTCTGCCTTCTCACATTCTAAATGGACTTTCTTCTCCCCAAACTCTCTACTCCTGGGAACTCTCCTGTCCTCTGCCTTCCCACCCCTTTTCCCGGGCTCTCCCAATCTCAAATTCTCTCCGTTCCTGAAAACATCAAACTTACTTTTCGCCAGACTAACACTCTTTTTCACTAATCTAGTTCATACCTCTCCTCCCTCTATAGATTCCTCCTGTCCTCTTCAGTACTTTGGAGAAACTGGCCCATCTCTTTCTGACAGACTTTGGGAGCACAAAAAAATTTCTTGAACACCCAATGCTTTTTGTCATGAGATCACAGTTCCTATTGATTGGTCTTCTGCAAAACTTCACCCTAGTCCAACTTTCAATCCCGTCGGGGTTGACCCCCTTTAAACAAACTTTCCTTTATAAATCTTAGCCCTGGTTTTGTCTTGGATTTTCCTCTCCCATTACATTTTAAAGTAAACTTCAAAACACCTGACTTAACCTGATTCCTTTTCCCCTTCTCCCTTTTTCCCCCTTTCCTCTTTCTCCTCTGAGTTTCTTTTTTTTGCCTTGTTTTCCTTTATTATTTTTTTTCCCCCCTCTCTCGTGTTCTTGCTCCTACCCTATTGGGCCGTCCCATTCGTGCTCCCTTTCCAGAATTGACTGCCTCCTACTACTTCCATTTTTTCCCCCCCTTTTTTTGTTCCCCCCTGTCCCCTGGCCTCTATTTTCTCCCTCCCCCTTCTTTTTTTAGTGTGATTTTGTAAATGGTCCAAGTAAAACTCCTCTCTTTTTGTCTTTATTTGTTACATCCCAGTATTTTTAAGCACAACCCATTTTTTTTACTTTTTTTTTTTTTGTACAGTGTGTATTTTTTTGACTCAGAATATATAAAAATCTTTGAGACCATTTGGGTATTGCATTGATAAACATTTTATTAACACTGTTATAGGCATCAATTTTGCATTGTCTACTAACAGTAGACACAAAAATGTTAATAACACTAGAGACTTAAACTATACTACATAGAATTTTTTTTTTAAATCTATACATATCTTAAAATGAAATGTGTTTATGTAATAAGGTTTGATGTGTACTAAAATATATCTAGTTTACTTTTCATGGAGGACTTACATGTAGGTTAATGTAAACTAATTTTTAGATCTGAAGTGATTCTGAAGAGAAGTTAGAGGTTGGTGGATGATTTGGTAGTGTGTGTAAAAGAAGAAAATTGAAAGTGAATATGGGAAAGAGAAAAGGTGATGAGGATAACAAAAGATTAGGTGACGAAAGATTGGATATCAGTTTGGGAGGGAAGAGTATGGAGAGGTGAATGTATTCAGATATTTGGGAGTGGACATGTCAGCAGATGGGTCTATGAAGGATGAGGTGAATCATAGAATTGATGAGGAAAAGGTGGTGGAGCACTTCGAGTCTGTGGAGACAAGAACTTTGTCCAGGGAAGTAAAAGGGGGAATGTATAAGAGTATAGTTATCCAACACTCTTATATGGGTGTGAACATGGGTGATGAATGTTGCGAGGAGAAGGCTGGAGGCAGTGGAGATGTCATGTCTGAGGTCATGTGGTGTGAATATAATGCAGAATTGGGAGTTTGGAAATTAGGAGGAGGTGCGGGATTACCAAAACTATTATCCAGAGAGCTGGGGGAGGGGTTGTTGAGGTGGTTCGGACATGTAGAGAGAATAACGAGCAGAATAACTGGAGTGTATAAATCTGTAGTGGAGGGAAGGCGGGGTAGGGGGCCCTAGGAAGGTTGGAGGGAGGGGTAAAGGAAGTTTTGTGTCGGGGCTGGACTTCCAGCAAGCATGGAGCGTATTGATAGGAGTGAATGGAGACAAATGGTTTTAATACTTGATGCTGTTGGAGTGTGAGCAAAGTAACATTTATGAAGGATTCAGGGAAACCGGCAGGCTGGACTTGAGTCCTGGAGATGGGAAGTACAGTGTCTGCACTCTGAAGGAGGGTGTTAATGTTGCAGTTTTATAACTGTAGTGTAAAGCACCCTCTGGCAAGACAGTAATGGAGTGAATGATGATGAAAGTTTTTTTTTCGGGCCACCCTGCCTTGGTGGGAATCGGGCCCATGTGTTAATAAAAAAAAAAATCTTCTTTCCGAATCCATATCCCACGAAGCAGGGTGGCCCAAAAAAAAAAAAAAGTTTCTTTTTTATAAATTTAATAATGTATACAGGAGAAGGGGTTACTAGCTTCTTGTTTTCCCGCATTTTATTCCTCTTATGACACATGGCTTACCGAGGGAAAATTCTGTTCCACCCATGGAGATAAGAGGAAATAAACAAGAACAAGAACTAGTAAGAAAAGAGAAGAACACCCAGAGGTGTTATATATAATCTTGTACTGCATTTTAGTGTGACCTAAGTGTAAGAGAAGTAGCAAAATGTATCTGAAATCTTGCATGTTTATGAGACAGAAAAAAAAAACACCAGCAATCCTACCATCATGTAAAAAATTTTCAGGTTCCGTTTTACACTCACTCGGCAGGACGGTAGTATCTCCCCGGGCGGTTGCTGTCTACCAACCTACTACCTAAAATTGTGTAGATATTATCTGGAAAAAAAAACAAAATTCAAAATACAGTGGTACCTCATTACGTTTTAATCCGTCAAAAGGGCATTTCTTAAGGCAAACAAACGTAACATGAATCAATTTTCCCCATAAGAAATAATGGAAATAAATTTAATCCGTCAAGACTTCCCAAAAATAGTTAAATAAAATATTTTTAGAACTTTTGGACATTAAATAATAAATAATTGAATAAAGAATACATAAATACACATGCAAATACATACTATTGTACAAAACATGTCACTTACAAATTTGGGGTTTTATGTGGAAAGTAGGAGGGAAGAAGGTGGAAGTTTGGGTTTTGGAAGGGGGAAACCTTCTTAACACGGCCCAAAAATTTTTGGGGTTTTCCCTTTTTTTTTAATACTAGGACCAGCTTAAACCCCGGACCTTTTCTAAAAAAAATTTTTCCAGGGGGAAACTGTGTCTGGCGATTCTTTAAAACATTTAAATGGGACACCCAGTGTCATTGACAGGTTGCCGCGGCCTGAACGCATGGTTATGATATTCATCCATAAATGCTTGAATCCTCCATTTGGGACAGATCTCCTAACCTTGAAGAAGGCACATTCTTATTTTTTCCACCTCCTCCTCCCCCAACCATTGTCCCCTCTGCTTTCTTGTTCAGTTGCTTTTGGGCCTTGCAGATCTTCAGTGGTTAGCTCTTCCTTTTTCCCTCCCCCAACTGTTCCACATCCCCCCCTCACCTCTAACCCCAAAGACTTAAATTCCCCTTTTTTCCCAAAACGGGCCACCGGTCGGGTTTAGGAAAAACCTTCAAAATCCTCTCTAGGAAAGTCGGCCACAATTTTCTCAGGCAGAGTTAAAAGCCCTGGTAGTCCCCCCCAAGCCTTACCTAAAAGGGGCACAATGCAGCATTAAATGTTTTCCAAAATTCTTTGGGTTATGTTCATTTTGGGGCCCATACCTTTTGCTTTTTGGTATAAGTTTTTTTTTGGGAAAAACCTGCGGTCCATGGGCTGGGGAGGGAGTGGTATTGGGGGAACTTTTTTGAAATTTAAACTCCCCCTTTTCCCCCAATTTGGAGGATGACAAGGACATTGTCCTTTCAGGAGGCATAGTGGCAAATTATTGTCCAATGATTTTTTCCACGAAACCTTCATTAACCAAAAAGAAAATCCCCTTTTGCCCCAACCTTTTTTAGATTTCCCAATCACACACAAGTTAGACTTGCTGACCCCGCATCTCCAAACACTGGGGTTTTAAAAATAACTAGAAGGCTTCCTTTAATCACCATGGCGGGGCGCATCAAAGTTAGCCTGTCTTTAGGCATGCCCGGTGTCCTTTTCCTCCAGTAATGGGTCCTGTTGGGCTTTTCTTCCAAAACAGGTGTTCACCCTTTAAAAATTGGGGGGGGGAATTTTCAGCCTCTTGTCCCCGGAAATTTCAGGCCATATTTTTAGCCGCATTTTTGCCCCAAATGGCTCCCCCATCCTCCCCTTTTCCTATTAAATTTTTAAAACCAGCCTCTCTGGCTTTAAAGCTCACTTCACTCGTTGCGGCATTTTCAAGGAGATCATCATGAAACTGCCTTTTTTCAATATTATTCCCCCCGAAACAGTATCTCTGCTCTTTTTCTTTTGATCCCCCCAACAACCTTTCCCTTTTTGCACTTGTGGCTGTGTTTTTGATCACAGATGCCCTTTTTTTAACAACTGCTTCCTTTTTTTCAAATATTTCTTATCCCCAATGGGAGATGGTGAATAGGGGGTTTCCTAAACCCTCCTCACTAAAACGCACTCCACTTTCATTTTTCTATTTTTTCCTTCATTTCTAGTAAATATATTTCTGTTTCTTTCCCGGCTTAGCACTAGGATCTTTCCTTGGCCCATGGTCATTTTCAGGAACACTAAAAAAGTGGAATAATGACAATATCTGGTTGAATGCGTGGGGGTGGGTGGGGGGGTGCTCCTTGAAACACTAGCACTGGCGCTCCCTGGGTCGGGGGTCAGCTGGGCTCCAAAGGCGTCGGGGGGCAAGCGAAACAAACAAGGATGTCCTACAAATTTCTTACGTTATAAGTAACGGATTAATATGAAAAAGGGGGAAAAACGTAATTACCACTGTATTCATATAAACATAGTTTTGGCTGGACATTATATGCTTGAAAATGGCTTTAAACATCTAAATTACTAAAATACATGGTTTGGGGTTTTTGGTATCCCCTTTTTTTAAAACAAATTTTTAGGCCCTTTTTTAAAGTTTTTTTAAAATTTGGGGCCTAAGATTTATTTATCCCCATTGTAAAAGTTTAATCACATCAACTTCTTTTTTTATCTAACTTGGAAATTGATATCTTAAAATGAAGGTTTTTTAAAAAAGAAGCATTCATTTTTTTATGCACTAAAAAATTTACAATCACTCGCCTATAGATTTGGGGGAAAGTACAGTATTTTTTACAATCTCTTCTCTATAGACAAAGTACAGTGGCCCCCGGTTTATATTAATCCGTTCCAGAGTTTTTTAAAAAACCTTTTTTTAAAACAATCCGAACCCTTTTTCCCCATAAGAAATAATGGAAATTCAATTAATCCATTTGAGACACCCAAAAGTATTAAAATAAATATTGTTTCCACATTAAATTACAGAAAAAAGAATGAGATAAAAAGTACAAAAAACAAAAAAACCCCGGCACTTACCTTTATTGAAGAGTTGTTGATGTGGGGAAAGGGCGGGAGGAAGGAGAGGAAGGGTAGTTGCGGGTTTTTGGGGAAAGGGGGCCCCCTTCCCCTTTAAAAAATCAGGTCCCAAAAGTCCTCTTCTTGGGTTATTTCCCCTTTTTTGTTTTTAATGCCACTAGGACCAGCGGTCACTGGACCCCTGTTGAAAAAAAGTGTTCCAGAGAGTTCTGTTTCTGGCAAATTTTTTGGGGAATTCCCCCGGGGCAACGGGGGTGTGTTTTTGGACAGGACAAGATAGTCCTTAAAAATGACACTAATATAAACCCATGGCATTTATCCATCACAATTCATCTAATATGACATAATAAACAATATTAATAAATGAAACATGACATATACTTAGAATGAAAAAAAATCATTACGAATGCAGAACTGGTGTTGTGGTGTTTGTTGTTGGATAGTGGCGCGGCAGTGGCACCCAAGCATTTTCTTCTGAAAACCCCCCGCTTCTATGATGGCCTAATTGTAGAACTGCTGCACTAACGCACCTAGAACCCAGAATGACTCGAGAATATCAACAGTAAGACCACCTACTCAAAAAATTACCCGACCCAAAGGGGGAAAAGGTGCCATTCAAACCCAAAAACACCCCCGCTCCCAAAGACGAGCACCCCAACAAACTCTGAGCAACTATGTTTCCCTACGTCCTTTTACAACACCCCCTGCTACTATGAGACCTAATAACAGAAGAAGCAGAAAAAAGAAAAAAAAAGAAACAAAGAACTCGACTATTTCATTTGATCCCCAAACGGGACGAGGTGCATTCCACCCCACCACCACCACCCCAGGCAACACGTCAACAAACACAATGGCTGACTCCCCTCCCCCTACACAACCACCCCCCAAGACGACGGGACAGTAAAAACAACAACGCTGAATCCCCAAAAAAACCACACTACCTTCAAAGGATTTGATCCATCTGAAAATGATCTCAGGTATGACAAATGATCCTGCCCTTTTTAAAAGTCATACATCACCCCCCTAACGGGGGAAAAATAATTTTTGTACAACACTATCTAAGCATGAAACTAAGTTACCCCACCTTGAAAGCAAGATCCTAAGCTTTGAACAGAAGTTTACATCAGCTGTAAGGGTTTTTTTTTGGGACCCTCCAATCAGTCATAGCCAGCCATACAAACAAAAAACCCCTAAAGGGGTTGAAGATGCTGTCAATAACTGGAAGACCAACATGGATACCCAGCTGACTGACTTTTTTTAACCAAGAAGATAAAACTGAGCAAGATAAGTTACCCAAAAACGCCGTAATAATTAGCAGTGCACTTTTTCCAAGTAAAACCATACCAACTGCAAAGATACTGCTCTTCAGCCCAAAAAAGACCCTTAAATGTAGTAGTACCAGCATCAGAGATAACAGAATCAATTTTGGCACACAAGGTAGAAAAAGAGTGTTATGCTTAGATTTCACACGATGAAAAGTAAAACCGATTGATTAAAACATCAATTAGTAAAAAAAAAATCTTCATGTAAATGAGTGTCTACAAAAAAAAGTCGAACCTCCATACAGAGTAAGAAAAAAAGTGAGAATAATGACAAAATCTCCCCCGCTTCCCCCGGGGTGGGGAAAAAACCCAGTTAAGAAATCAAATGTAGGGGCTTATATATCCCGAATGACAATGAAAAATCCAACTTCCTTGAGATGCTAACCTTACGATCTGATCCTTTTACCCCCTCCTTAATTTTTAGTGCAACAATTGTACTAGTAACTGAACCTCACAATCTTATATTTCTCACAAAAACTATTGTATATTAATGTAATTAACTTCAAAATTGTATATTAATGTAATTAAAAAATATTTGTTCTAATAACTTCCCCACTATATTAAATTTCCCCCCAAATATGATTGTGTAACCTATTTTATTATATATATATCTTTTCCTTATCTGTAACCATTTATTTTTTTTTTTTTTTTAATACATTTTTATATTTCAAATTTTCCCCAAACCCTTTAAATTTCATATTTTCAGTATTAGTAATTCTTTTTACTTGAAATTTAATTATAACCTTTTCACTATTTTTATTATATTCTTATAATCAAACAACTACCTCATTGTGTATGTGAACAAAAATTTTATTTTCTTATAAGCAAATACCAAATAAGTGCAATTATTTACTTATACTTTTTTAAAAACCCCTTTTTTTATAAGCAAATTTCAGTCCCCTTTATTTGCTTAATTTATTCTTATATTCAAACACACCTCATTGTGTATGTGACTTACTTTATATTTCTTTTTTAAGCAACTACCTAATAAGTGCAATTATTTACTTCTTTTTTTCTTTCAACACGTCAGCCGTTTCCCACCGAGGTAGGGTGGCCCGAAAAAGGAAAAAAAAAAAAATTTTTCCCTTTTTTTTTTAGTAATTTATTCAGGAGAAGGGGGGTTTTAAACCCTTTCTCCCAAAATGTTAAATCCCCCTCTTACGATCGCATGGCTGGGGGGAAAAATTCTGTTCCCCCCATGGAGATAAGAGGAAATAAGAACAAAAACTAGTAAGAAAATAGAAGAAAAAACCCGAGGGGGTGTGTATATACATATGCTTGTACATGAATGTGTGGTTTTGTAAAAGAAGTAACAAGACATACCTGAAATCTTGCATGTTTATGAGACAGAAAAAAGACACCAGCAATCCTACCATCATTAAAACAAAAAACAGGCTTTTTTTTACACTCCCCTTTGGGGGGATCCCTGGGCGGTTGCTGTCTCCAACCCCACCCCCCTATTCAATTTTTTACTTATTTTTTAAAAAACCCTTTTTTTTCCATTAGCCAATTTCAATCACTTTTTTACTTAAAATTTGATCAAACTTTTTAATATTAGTCCCAAAAAAATTTTTTTTTTTTAGTTCAATAGCTCTTTGCATTCTTTCTTCTTTAAAAACGCGGCCGCCCCCCAAATTGGGTGGCCCAAAAAAAAAAAGCCCTTTTTTCATTTAGTAATATCAGGAGGGGGGTTTCTCCCCCTTTTTTCCCAGCTTTTTTAAAAGCCTCACAAAACCCAAAACGGAGGAAGAATTCTTTCCATTTCCCCCCTGGGAAAAAAAATAAGAAAAAGAACTAGAAAAAAAATAGAAAAAAACCCAGAGGGTGTGATTTAAGCCATAATTTTGGGGAAATGTTAAAGTAAAAAACAAAAATTTGAAGTTTTTCCAGTTTGTTCATTACCGGTTTGCCTTTGATTTCCCTTATTTTAGAAAATGATTTTAAAGTTGGGGCAGGAGGAAAAATTTTTGGGGGAGGGTTATTTACTGCCTAAGAACCCTCATGCTTTGGGGAAAAAGGGGAATTTTTTTTTTTTCTTCCTGTAAACTAAGTTTATTCAGATTTGGGGCCAGGAGCTGAGTCTCGACCCCCGCAACCAAATTTGGTGAGTACAGTTACATACATTATCAAAATAGCAGCATATGTGTGAGCCTAGGATAACCCAAGTCAGTCAAAGGAAATACTGTCACCTGACTTTTTTGGGGTTTTCCAGGTTCCACATTGCCGTAAACTTTTATCTGTGTATACCTGAATAAACTTACTTAAATTTTTGGGGAAGGAAAAACAAAAAATTCTCCAAAACAGTCTTTTACTCCTTTTTTGTGGTTCAGCAGACACCACCCGCCTTTCCCACCCCCCCGGCCCCAGCATTAAACGTTTTCATAGCGTTAAAAGTCCCTACAAGCCAGCTGTGTTTGTGAAGAATAAAATAAAGAGTGAATTGTGTTTTATCTTGAAATTTCGAAGAAAACAAAGATATTAGAAAGCATAACCCGGGGTAATGAAGTGTTACTTTGCACAAAAAAAATGTAAACATGTTTGTGACTGACTGACTTGACTTGACTGACTGACTGATTTACGACTTGACTGACTGACCCTTTACTGACTGACTGGGCTTT
>WNWK01039101.1:0-17616 GCA_009830355.1 Cherax destructor
TATTAAAGTATGGGGTTAGTAACATTCCGGGTTGGTAAAGTTGGTACTCCCGAACTAACATCAGTGGTAGATGTATTAGATACCACTGGAGCCATAGTATTCATGGCGCTACAGGGGGTCACCGTGTGTCCTATATTCATTCCTGAGGTATTATTTATCCCTGAACTCTCTTTTTCCGAATTATGTATACCCAAGGCTTCACTCTCACTAACATTTATCCCTGAATCCTGCTCTGGAACCATATTGCTAGACCCTTCACTTGATCCTGGTGCCAGACCACTAACACTGAGGTTAACATCTGCCATCCTGTTCACTAGGAACTTCACTCGTATCCTACTTGATCGTCTGATTACACTATTCAACGTCTTGCTACGCAAATTAAATTTTGTCATCAGCCACTGAGTAAAGCATCACTCCACCTGACAAACATAAGGGTAGGGTTGTCCTGGTCTATTCTCAAGGTTATGATCACAGTTTAATGGTAAAACAAATTAATATTTGTTAGTGTGGTTTTGATAGCCAAAGCCGACCAGTCGTAAAGCACGTGAGCCGCGTTTAATGATAAACGCTAAACTGAGAGCTGTACCCACTCTGCCTGAGGTACCCCAGCAAGTGAGCACGTCTCCTGTATTATCCCAGTGCTTAACAAAATAGGGAATAGCATAAGAAGGTACAAATAAAAATGGGAACTATGGCTATCTACCTGGAGTCTACCTGGAGAGAATTCCAGTGGTCAACGCCCCCGCGGCCCGGTCTGTGAGCAGGCCTCCTATTGGACCAGAGCCTGATCAACCAGGCTGTTACTGCTGGCCGCACGCAGTCCAACGTACGAACCACAGCCCGGCTGATCAGGTACCGACTTGAGGTGCCTGTCCAGTGCCTGCTTGAAGACAGCCAGGGGCTTGTTGGTAATCCCCCTGATGTATGCTGGGAGGCAGTTGAACAATCTTGGGCCCTTGACACTTATTGTGTTGTCCCTCAACGTGCTAGTGGCACCCCTGCTCTTCATTGGGGGGATGTTACATTGCCTGCCGAGTCTTTTGCTTTCGTACGGAGTGATTTTTGTGTGCAAGTTTGGTACTAAGCCCTCGAGAATTTTCCATGTGTATATAATAATGTATCTCTCCCGCCTGCGTTCTAGAGAGTACAGGTTTAGGAACTTCAAGCGTTCCCAGTAGTTGAGGTGGTTTATCGCACTTATGCGTGCAGTGAAGGTTCTCTGCACATTTTCAAGGTCAGCAATTTCACCTGCCTTGAAAGGTGCAGTTAGTGTGCAGCAATATTCCAGCCTAGATAGAACAAGCGATCTGTAAAGTGTCAACATGGGCTTGGCATCCCTGGTTTTGAAGGTTCTCATTATCCATCCTGTCATTTTTCGAGCAGATGCCATTGCTACATTGTTGTGGTCCTTGAAGGTGAGATCCTCTGACATGATCACTCCCAGGTCTTTGACATTAGTTTTCGCTCTATTGTGTGGTTGGAATTAGTTTTGTACTCCGATGAGATTTTAATTTCTTCACGTTTTCCGTATCTGAGTAATTGAAATTTCTCATCATTGAACTTCATATTGTTTTCTGCAGCCCATTTAAAGATTTGGTTTATGTCTGCTTGGAGTCTTGCAGTGTCTTCAACGGTGGACACTGTCATACAGATTCGGGTGTCATCTGCAAAGGAAGACACGGCACTGTGACTTATATCCCTGTCTATGTCTGATATGAGGATGAGGAACAGGATGGGAGCAAGTACTGTGCTTTGTGGAACAGAGCTTTTCACAGTAGCTGCCTCAGACTTTACTCTGTTGACTACTACTCTTTGTGTTCTACGTGTTAGGAAATTATAGATCCATCTACCAACTTTTCCTGTTATGCCTTTATCACGCATTTTGTGTGCTATTACACCATGGTCACACTTGTCAAAGGCTTTTGCAAAATCTGTGTATATAACATCTGCATTCTGTTTATCTTCTAGAGCATCCAGGACCTTGTCGTAGTGGTCCAGTAGTTGGGACAGACAGGAGCGGCCTGCTCTAAACCCATGCACCCATTATATCCTGACGGAGAATTACATACAATAACCATTGACCTATGAGACTTATTACCAGGGGGAAGGGTAGATGTTATCAGTTACACGGACTTATACTCACTCTTAATTCACCAACCAGCTGACCCGAGATTCGCAACGCGTGGCCCACTTCACACACGCTGTCCAGAGACCTGCTCACTGGACCTGTCACCCACCTCTCTGTCTCCTCTAGTCGTTTTCATGACCTTATATGGTGCTCAAAGCATCCCCCTTTCCCATAAGGTGTAGCCCACGTGTTACGACCTGACGCCAGGCAAGAACAAAAGACCTGAGGCTTAAGCATGGAGGCGTGGCTGACAGCTATTTGCCAAAGTAAGGTGTGGGTAATTAGCTGAACCACACAAGCACACTGACTACATCAGAGAGTGTCATTCTCTCGACAGTTGAAGTTACAGCAGAGGATGGTCTAAGCATTCTCAGACTGGTCGTCTACATATAACTGCACTCTGATGGTCTAGGAGGTGGAGTGGAAACGAGTCTTGATGGGAGAATCGTCGAAGGTACGATTCAGCAGGGCATCACAAGCGGCGAACCTAAGAGCTTTCTGTACAAGGGGCTGGGACGCTCGTAACTGATGCCTGAACTGACTAATGTCAGCTGTCAAGCGAGCGCGGGTCACACTGGATGAAAAGTAACACGAGGAAGTAACACAGGTGCTACACAGTGGTCTGGGCGAACATACTGTGGTCTACACACATCTGTGCTCAAGACTACACAGGACACACAGAAAACTGCACACACCTACTGCACATGTGGTACAACATGGCTTACTAGCAAATGATGCTTTTCTGTGCAAAAATCGACACTAAGCCATACACGAACATGTGAGAACACTGACTGAGAGGAAATAATTGACACACGCACATAAATACATCTTCTCTCAAACTTCTCGACAATACTGAAAACAAATTGCACACTTCACACTAGAACACGTGACATCATGTGGTGATGTCAGGTGTGACATCGTGAGGTGACGTCAGCAGACGTCGTAAGGTGACATCTTGGTGTGACGTCGTGATGGATGTCATGGGGTGACATCGCGAGTGACATCAGGCAGATGTCCAGGGTGATATCGCAAGGTTGGGCAGCATTGTGATGATGTCAGCAGCATGGTGACGTCATGGATTGATGTGGCAGTAGGCCACAGCATGTGGCTTGGGATCTCTGGCTTAGTAACCACGTGGCTTGTAGATCCCACGTGGCTTCGTGACACCCTCCACGTGGCTTCGAGTGGCCTAGGGCACTTGGATACACAGCTCTGGCAAAGAATTCACATGGAAGAAAACACTCACACTGGACGCAGAAATCACCACAAACTCACCTCTGCCTTGCTAAAATGGCCATTCTGAGCTGAACAACAACAACAGAACATGATGGTAAGGCTGAGGACGTGACTGAGAAACAGCGTGGGATGCTGTGACGTGAAGTCGCAGGGACGCCACTACTTGGAGAAATTCGACAAATTTCGGCCTGGATCCTGCTTGTACCTGTGTCTGGATGTTGAGATTTGCAGACACGACATCAAGATAACTCATTGAGAGACGGATGCTTCTTGTGTAGGATGATGTAGTGAAGACAACTTCATTCCTCTTCCTTCCTCCCTCAGGCAACACATCTGCTGCGACCGCCACTGTCCACCAATGTTTTCTAAGGATTATTGCTGTTCTGCTGCAAGGCGTCCTGCTGCAAGGCGGTGGATGAATGATAAGTTCTTCGGAGGCTTCTTACTTTATTTGCGATAATGTGAGAGTACACAGGCAGTGTGTTTGTGCCCATGGCCTGGGAGGACCATGCCCATGCGAGGGAGAGAAGAGTAGACCTTGTTTACTCTAGGATGCCTGGACGAGAAGTGAGGAAGGAACATGGTGGGGCAGACTGAAGTGGGTATGGGCTTATAGGTGGCAGCACGAGCATGGCACGAATTATGAACTCAGCTGGCAGACAGCATAGGCTGTCTATGCAGACAGTACAGGCTGTCTACAAGATTGCATCTGTTATAGTCCCTGTGAATTTCGTTCCTGTTAGTGCTATAATGTCTGGGGACGTCTCCTTGATTCTTTCATGCCACTCCTCACATTTATTTGTTATTCCATCCGCATTAATATATCAAACCTTCAACTTCTTTTCTAAAACTGTGGTCTAGGGAGAACGTTAGGGTTGGTGTTAGATTAGGTTAGGAGTGGGAGGTCTGGCAAGGAACTATGGGGCTTGCTTTGGGGGTGAAGTTTGTGATGAGGGGGTGTTTGCAGTGGGTACGGTGTTTGGGTTTTAGGTTAGATTGTTTGGTTGCATTGGGGTTGTCATGGTTGAGGCCCATCTGTGGGTGGTTCTGAGGTTGTTGCTCTTCCTCTTGAGTTTGGGTTCTCCTGCTCATCTCCAGCTTTGCCTCTCTTTCCTCCTTTTACAGTGTCTGCCTTTCTTCCTGTGTTCTGTCTCAGTCGAGGTACACCTTCCAGTACGCCGATGTGTCCCTTAGTCGTGCATTCTAATGCAGGATCCTGTTTTGAGCCGAATCTGCCTTGAAAATCACTTTGACCGGCTGTTTTGTTTCCTCTTGCAAACCCCCCTATTCTCAGAAAATTTGTCAACTGAGTCATGCCATCCTCTCCTATGGCTTTCATGATACTTTCAATCATTTTTTTCTCCTCCTGTCTTCTTGCTTCATAAGTTTACCTTTCAGCTTCCTGAAGCCCATAAACAAAAACTGACCACTCCCTTTCATCCTTCCACTGCATTTTCCTTTACATCGCCTGAGTCAATTTAGTTGCCTTCATTGCAGTGTTCCTTCAATCTCTTCCCTATCTGATGTCCCTGTGCTCTGTGCTCTGTCGTTTTCCCTTCTCAGATTTTCCTGCACACTGCTGTGGTCTGTTAGGGCCTCTGCATATAGCTTAGTTCCTTCATTTTCTTCAGTAACCTCGTTTGTTCCTGGTGAGCTCCTCGTCTTTTCCCGGGCTCCACGGTGGTCTGATAGGGGCTCCGCGTACAGTATATTATAATAAAGAAGCGCTAAACCTACAAGGGTCATACAGCGCAGTCGCTTACAGCATAACTCATATGTGTGCGTGTTAGTTACCATTTTGTCCTAGGCACATGTCAATTAGACACTAGGCCTGTTGTATATATATATATGTGTGTGTGTATGTGTATTAGGAAACACTTCGAAATGTTTCTGCCCACGGGATGAACCCGGCCCTCCGTGCGTGAAGCAAGAGCTTTACCCACTAGGCCACCGGGGGCTGTGTGTGTGTGTGTGTGTGTGTGTGTGTTTATGTCACCTGGTTAATCTGGGTGCGAATCCTAACTAAATCATCTAACATAATTTAGTCACCCAACTACTAAATCACCTGTCATAATTTAATCACCTGCCCTAACTTGATCACCTGAAATAACTCTCACCTGATTAATTAAATTGTACTAATCACCTAATTTGACATAATCACCTGATTTAACGTTGTCACGTAGCTTTATTATCTGTTCTTTATCCACCTGATCTTAATCAAACACTGAATCAATATTGCAAATGCAGCAGCGCCAATCAACAGTCAACAAAATAAAAATTTCTTTGCCAAAGATAATATTTGAAGGTATTTAGGGTATTTTAGTTTGTGAGATATTGCATACCTACCCTCAGTTACCAGGGAACTTAGCCTTAAAGCGTGTATATGTATGTGTAGTGACAGTTTGTATATACAGTTTTAATAAAGATTAGAATTTTATTTAAAAATTATTTAATATTTAACGAAAAGAGTTGTATCAACAACGACCACATGACAATATTGTAACCTTTATTTTGTTATTTTTTCCCCAGATAATCATGAGTTTTTCACGAAGAGTCTGCTTAAACAATCCCAATATATTTTGCTACATTTGTGACGAATACTCTTTGCAAAAACAAAGAAAAAACATCACCGATGTTGTAAAACAAATTTATCTTGATTATTTTGGAGTGGCGCCTGGAGAAAATGACAAGTCTTGGGCTTCCCATATGGCTTATAAAACCTGTGTACAATGTTTATGTTACAAAATGCGATATCCATAAAGGGTCAACTTATTGATCCCCCTCCAGCATCTAACCGGTTTCTGGTTTCCTAACAGTTTGTTAGAATATGATCGAATCCATTTATCACTCGAAATTGAGTATAATATTAATAGTGTTTTGGGATCACAACTGAATGATAATAAACCAACGAAATGAAATTTGAGATGTTTAATAAAGTTGTCTAGGTGGACAATATCAAAGTAAATAAGTTTTATATAAAAATTAGACACATGTGCAACATCTGGGTGTCTTTACTGTAGACGTTTCGCCATCCAGTGGCTTTATCAATATAGATTCTAGGACAAAACTTGAAGACAGTAGAACCATATACAAAAGATGAGGTAATCAGTCTCTCAGCCTTGGAGTTGGTGTGAACCTGGCTCAATCTGAAAGATAGAGAGTTGCCTTCTGAATGTCACATACAAGGCTATAAATTATTCCACACTGATAGGGTCAACAGGAAGGGTGGTGGAGTAGCGATGTATGTCAGAGACAATTTAAATTGTTGTGTTAGACAAGATATAAAATTAGAAGCGTCAGCCACTGAATCTCTTTGGTTACAGCTTCTTGAGGGCCGTGTAAAACTTATCTTGGGTGTGATTTACAGGCCCCAAATCTTGATAGGAGTGCAGTAAACTTCTATGGGATGAAATTCGTAAGGCATCTACATATGAAAATGTTGTGCTAATGGGAGATTTCAACTTTAGACAAATTGACTGGAGCAATTTGACAGGAAATTTAGAGTCAAGTGACTTTCTTTGATACGATTCAGGATTGTTTTTGAAACAGTTGGTGACAGAACCAACTAGAGGAAATAACCTGCTAGACTTGGTTCTTGCCAGCAGGGAATCGCTAATTAATAATCTTGAGGTTAATGATGAGCTTGGGGAAAGTGATCACAAATCACTCAGTTTTAATATATCATGGAATTACCCTAATAATGGAAATCAAGTCTCTGTCCCTGACTTCCGCCTGGCTGATTTCATAGGACTGAAAAATTACCTGGGTAGGCTGAACTAGAATGACCTGACAGTGGGTCAGGTAGGTGGTGATTGCCAATATGACGTTTTCCAGAGAATAGTTCTAGCTGCTCAGACAGCTTATGTTCCTAATAGGGAAATCAGATCAAACAAAAATGATCCTAAATGGATGAACAATATATTAAAACATCTCATTGGTCAAAAGAGAGGCATATATAGGCGAATCAAAAGAGGAGAGGGGCAATTAGGTAATCAATATATTCAGTTAAAGAGAGAAATAAAAAGGGAATAAGAAAAGCAAAAGAGACTATGAGGATAAAGTTGCAAGAGAATCGAAGACTAACCCAAAAGGATTTTTTCAGGTATACAGAAGTAAGATTAGGGACAAGATAGGCCCACTCAAAAGTTACTCAGGTCAGCTCACCGACAGTGATAAGGAAATGTGTAGAATGTTTAACACTTACTTCCTCTCAGTTTTTACACAGGAAGATACTAGCGATATTCAGAAATAATTAATTATGTAGAACAGGGTTATAGTAAACTATGCATGATTAGGGTCACAAGTGACATGGTCCTTAGACAAATAGATAAATTAAACCTAACAAATCCCCAGGCCCTGATGAACTGTATGCAAGGGTTCTAAAGGAATGTAAAGAGGAGCTTAGCAAACCTATGGCTAATCTTTTCAACATATCACTGCAAACTGGCATGGTGCCAGATAAGTGGAAAATGGCAAATGTAATACCTATTTTCAAAGCAGGGACAGGTCCTTAGCTTCGAACTATAGACCAATAAGCCTAACCTCCATAGTGGGAAAATTTATGGAATCAATAATTGCGAGGCAATCCGCAGCCATCTTGAAAAGCATAAAATTTAAACAACGAATCTCAGCACGGTTTTACAAAAAGGGGGTTCCTGCCTTCCAAATTTAATAACTGTTTCACTAAGGTATTTGAGGAGGTAGATCATGGTAATGAATATGATATTGTGTATATGGACTTCAGTAAGGCTTTGATAGAGTCCCACATCAGAGATTATTGAGGAAAATTAAGGCACACGGAATAGGAGGAGAATTTTTTCCTGGATAGAGGGATGGTTGACAAATAGCAGCAGAGAGTTTGCATAAATGGGGAGAAATCAGAGTGGGGAAGCGTCACAAGCGGTGTTCCACAAGGTCAGTATTGGGCCCCTTGTTGTTCACAATCTACATAAACGACATGGATGAGGGAATAAAAAGCGACATAAGCAAATTTGCCAATGACACCAAAATAGGAAGATTTGAATAGACTGATGCAGTGGTCGGAGAAGTGGCAGATGCAGTTTAATATAGATAAATGCAAAGTTCTAAATATTGGACAGGACAATAACCATGCCACATATAAACTAAATAATGTAGATCTTAATACTACTGATTGCGAAAAGGATTTAGAGTTCTGGTTAGCAGTAATCTAAAACCAAGACAGCAGTGCATAAGTGTTCGCAATAAAGCAAACAGAATCCTTGGCTTCATATCAAGAAGCATAAATAATAGGAGTCCTCAGGTTGTTCTTCAACTCTATATATCCTTGGTTAGGCCCCATCTAGATTATGCTGCACAATTTTGGTCACCGTATTACAGAATGGATATAAATGCACTGGAAAACGTACAGAGGAGGATGACAAAGTTGATCCCATGTATCAGAAATCTTCCCTATGAGGATAGACTGAGGGCCCTGAATCTGCACTCTCTAGAAAGGCGTAGAATTAGGGGGGATATGATTGAGGTGTATAAATGGAAAACAGGAATATATAAAGGGATGTAAATAGCGTGCTAAAAATATCTAGTATTGACAGGACTCGCAGCAATGGCTTTAAGTTGGATAAATTCAGATTCAGGAAGGATATAGGAAAGCATTGGTTTGGTAATAGAGTTGTCGATGAGTGGAACAAACTCCCGATTACAGTTATAGAGGCTAAAACGTTGTGTAGTTTTAAAAATAGGCTAGATAAATATATGAGTGGGTGCGGGTGATTGTGAGTTGGTTCTGACTAGCTTGTGCTACTAGGTCAGATGCCGTGCTCCTTCCTTAAGTGAATGTAACCTGACCTGGCTGGGTCGGGGCATTGGCTTAAGCCGGTGGGAGACTTGGACCTGCCTCGCATGGGCCAGTAGGCCTGCTGCAGTGTTCCTTCTTTCTTATGTTCTTATGTTCTTATGTAGTTGTGGAAATTCTGAAGAACAGGCAAGGAGGCTGGCGCTTATATAGGCGTCAGCTGATGAGGACGCATAGCAGACGAGGGCATAGTCACTGGTAGGTGGGATTTCCCAGTGGAAGTTGGTCATACCCAAAGGATGGGTTAGTTGTAGTTGTAGAAGTCTATATAAGCGCCAGCCTCCTTTCCTGTTCTTCAGAATCTCCACACCTACGGTGCTGTTCACACCAACTACAAGGCCGAGGGACTGATTACCTCATCTTTTGGATATAGTTCTACTGTCTTCAAGTTATGTCCTAGAATTTGTATTGATAAAGCCACTGGATGGCGAAACGTCTACAATGAAGATACCCAGATGTTGCACATGTGTCTAATTTTCATCTTGTCGGTATTGTATACCATTCATGAACAAGTTTGATATAATCTAGGATATAAGCTCCTACACTTCTCTTATTGTTCACTGTTTAATTGTATATATAGTAGTATAGTGCTTAAGGCACATTTCGTAAAAGAACGACTCAAGTACCGTTTGATACGTTGATATCAAGTATAAGAATAACACTAGTGTGTGTGAGTGCTCAAGGTGCTGGTTATGTCTCAGTAAGACGCGACTCGACTTAGACTTAAATAGTGACTGACAACTAGTCCACAAATCTTTCTTCTCGACCATCAAACAACTTGCTTGAACAATATGACGAACCATTTCCAAACAGCAATAATGTACACAGACTTTGCAAAAGCCTTTGATAAGTGTGGCCATGGTGTAATAGCACACAAAATGCGTGATAAAGGAATAACAGGAAAAGTTGGTAGATGAATCTATAATTTCCTAACATGTAGAACACAAAGAGTAGTAGTCAACAGAGTAAAGTCTGAGGCAGCTACTGTGAAAAGCTCTGTTCCACAAGGCACAGTACTTGCTCCCATCCTGTTCCTCATCCTCATATCGGACATAGACAGGGATATAAGCCACAGTGCCGTGTCTTCCTTTGCAGATGACACCCGAATCTGTATGACAGTGTCCACCGTTGAAGACACTGCAAGACTCCAAGCAGACATAAACCAAATCTTTAAATGGGCTGCAGAAAACAATATGAAGTTCAATGATGAGAAATTTCAATTACTCAGATATGGAAAACGTGAGGAAATTAAAATTTCATCGGAGTACAAAACTAATTCCAACCACACAATAGAGCGAAAAACTAATGTCAAAGACCTGGGAGTGATCATGTCAGAGGATCTCACCTTCAAGGACCATAACACCGTAGCAATCGCACCTGCTAGGAAAATGACAGGATGGATAATGAGAACCTTCAAAACCAGAGATGCAAAGCCCATGTTGACACTTTACAAATCGCTTGTTCTATCTAGGCTGGAATATTGCTGCACACTAACTGCACCTTTCAAGGCAGGTGAAATTGCTGACCTTAAAAATGTGCAGAGAACCTTCACGGCACGCATAACTGCGATAAACCACCTCAATTAGTGGCTCTGGTGGTCTGGTGGCTAAAGCTCTCGTTTCACACGGCGAGGGCCTGGGTTCGATTCCCAGCCAGGGCAGAAGCATTGGGCGTGTTTCTTTACACCTGTTGTCTATGTTCCCCATCAGTAAAATGGGTACCTGGGTGTTAGTCGACTGGTGTGAGTCGCATCCTAGGACACTGACCTAATCTGCCCGAAATGCTCAGCATAACAAGGGACTTTCTATATAGTAGTATGTCACTGATGTCAGCTAGGCCTGAATACCATGTACATGTTTTTTTTTGTTTGTTTTTTCAACAAGTCGGCCGTCTCCCACCGAGGCAGGGTGACCCAAAAAGAAAGAAAATCCCCAAAAAGAAAATACTTTCATCATCATTCAACACTTTCACCACACTCATACATAATCACTGTCTTTGCAGAGGAGTTCAGATACGACAGCTGAGAAAAGTCCTCCCAGCTGTCACTATCTCAGACCCCTCCTTTAAAGTGCAGGCATTGTACTTCCCATTTCCAGGACTCAAGTCCAACTAAATCAATTAACTGGTTTCCCTGAATCCCTTCACAAAATGTTACCCTGCTCACACTCCAACAGATCGTCATGTCCCAAAACCATTCGTCTCCATTCACTCCTATGTAACACGCTCACACATGCTTGCTGGAAGTCCAAGCCCTCGCCCACAAAACCTCCTTTACCCCTTCCCTCCAACCTTTTCTAGGACGACCCCTACCCCGCCTTCCTTCCCTACAGATTTATACGCTTCCAAGTCATTCTACTTTGATCCATTCTCTCTAAATGACCAAACCACCTCAACAACCCCTCCTCAGCCCTCTGACAAATACTTTTAGTAACTCCACACCTTCTCCTAATTTCCACATTCCGAATTTTCTGCATAATATTTACACCACACATTGCCCTTAGACAGGACATCTCCACTGCCTCCAGCCTCCTCCTCGCTGCAGCATTTGCAACCCATGCTTCACACCATATAAGAGTGTTGGTACCACTATACTTTCGTACATTCCCTTCTTTGCCTCCATGGATAACGTTTTTGTCTCCACAGATACCTCAACGCACCACTCACCTTTTTTCCTTCATCAATTCTATGGTTAACCTCATCCTTCATAAACCCATCCGCTGACACGTCAACTCCCAAATATCTGAAAACATTTACTTCTTCCATAATCCCTCTCTCAATGTGATATCCAATTTTTCTTTATTTAAATCGTTTGATACCCTCATCACCTTACTCTTATCTATGTTCACTTTTAACTTTCTACCTTTACACACTCTCCCAAACTCGTCCACTAACCTTGCAACTTTTCTTTAGAATCTCCCATAAGCACAGTATCATCAGCAAAAAGTAACTGTGTCAACTCCCATTTGCATTTAATTCTCCATAATTTAATCCCACCCTCTCCCCAACACCCTAGCATTTACTTCTTTTACAACCCCATCTATAAATATATTAAACAACCATGGTGACATTACACATCCCTGTCTAAGACCTACTTTTACCGGGAAGTAATCTCCCTCTCTCCTACACACCCTAACCTGAGCCTCACTATCCTCATAAAAACTCTTTACAGCCTTCAGTAACTTACTACCTATTCCATACACTTGCAACATTTGCCACATTGCTCCCCTATCCACTCTATCATATGCCTTTTCTAAATCCATAAATGCAATAAAAACTTCTCTACCTTTATCTAAATACTGTTCACATATATGCTTCACTGTAAACACTTGATCTACACATCCCCTACCCACTCTAAAGCCTCCTTGCTCATCTGCAATCCTACTCTCTGTCTTACCTCTAATTCTTTCAATAATAACTCTGCCATACACTTTACCTGGTATACTCAGTAAACTTATTCCCCTATAATTTTTACACTCTCTTTTATCCCCCTTCCCTTTATATAAAGGAACTATACATGCTCTCTGCCAATCCCTAGGTACCTTCTCCTCTTTCATACATTTATTAAACAAAAATACCAACCACTCCAGCACTATATCCCCCCCTGCTTTTAACATTTCTGTCATGATTCCGTCAATTCCAGCTGCTTTACCCCTTTCATTCTACGTAATGCCTCACGCACCTCCCCCACACTCACATCCTGCTCTTCTTCACTCCTAAACGATGTTGTACCTCCCTGGCCAGTACATGAAATTATCGCCTCCCTCTTTTCATCGACATTTAAAAGTTCCTCAAAATATTCCGCCATCTACCCAATACCTCCAGCTCCCCATCTACTAACTCCCTACTCTGTTTTTAACTAACAAATCCATTCGTTCCTAGGCTTTCTTACCTTGTTTATCTCACTCCAAAAATTTTTCTTGTTTTCAGCAAAATTTCTTGACAGAGCCTCTCCCATTCTTTCATCCGCTCTTCTTTTGCACTCTCTCACCACTCTCTTCACCTTTCTTTTACTCTCCATATACTCTGCTCTTCTATTAACACTTCTGTTCTGTAAAAACCTCTCATAAGCTACCTTTCTCTCTTTTATCACACCCTTTACTTCTTCATTCCACCACTCACTCCTCTTTCCTCCTGCACCCACCCTCCTATAGCCACAAACTTCTGCCCCACATTCTAATACTGCATTTTTAAAACTATCCCAACTCTCTTCAACCCCCCCACTACTCCTACTTGCACTAGCCCACCTTTCTGCCAATAATTGCTTATATCTCACCCTAACTTCCTCCTCCCTTAGTTTATACACTTTTACCTCTCTCTTACTTGCTGTTGCCATTTTCTTTTTATCCCATCTACCTTTTACTCTAACTGTAGCTACCACCAAATAATGATCTGATATATCCGTTGCCCCTCTATAAACATGTACATCCTGAAGCCTACTCATCAACCTTTTATCCACCAATACATAATCCAACAAACTACTTTCCTTACGTGCTATATCATACCTTGTATATTTATTTATCCTCTTTTTCATAAAATATGTATTACTTATTACCAAACCTCTTTCTACACATAGTTCAATTAATGGTTCCCCATTTACATTTGCCCTGGCACCCCAAATTTACCTACTACTCCATCCACAACATTTTTACCCACTTTAGCATTAAGATCCCCAACCACAATTACTCTCTCACTTGGTTCAAAACTCCCCACACACTCACTCAACATTTCCCAAAATCTCTCTCTCTCCTCTACACTTCTCTCTTCTCCAGGTGCATAAACACTTACTATAACCCACTTTTCACATCCAACCTTTATTTTACTCCACATAATCCTTGAATTTATACATTTATATTCCTTCTTTACCTGCCATAACTGATTATTCAACATTATTGCCACTCCTTCTTTAGCTCTAACTCTATTTGAAACCCCTGATCTAATCCCATTTATTTCTCCCCACTGAAACTCTCCTACCCCCTTCAGCTTTGTCTCACTTAAAGCCAGGACATCCAGCTTCTTTTCATTCATAACATCTACAATCATCTCTTTCTTATCATTCGCACAACATCCACGCACATTCAAACATCCCACTTTGACGGTTTTCTTCTTCTTTTTAGTAAGCTATACAGGAAAAGGGGTTACTAGCCCATTGTTCCCGGCATTTTAGTTGACTTTTACAACACGCATGGCTTACGGAGGAAAGATTCTTATTCCACTTCCCCATGGATATGAAAGGGAAAAGCAATAATATATATAATTACTGGGAACGCTTGAAGTTTCTAAACCTGTACTCCCTAGAACGCAGGCGGGAGAGATACATTGTTATATACACGTGGAAAATTCTCGAGGGATTAGTACCAAACTTGCACACGAAAATCACTCCCTACGAAAGCAAAAGACTCGGCAGTCGATGTAACATCCCCCCAATGAAGAGCAGAGGTGCCACTAGCACGTTGAGGGACAACACAATAAGTGTCAGGGGCCCAAGATTGTTCAACTGCCTCCCAGCATACATAAGGGGAATTACCAACAAACCCCTGGCTGTCTTCAAGCAGGCACTGGACAGGCACCTAAAGTCGGTACCTGACCAGCCAGGCTGTGGTTCGTACGTTGGACTGCGTGCGGCCAGCAGTAACAGCCTGGTTGATCAGGCTCTGGTCCAACATGAGGCCTGGTCACAGACCGGGCCGCGGGGGCGTTGACCCCTGGAATTCTCTCCAGGTAAACTCCAGGAGAGACAAAATAACGACCCTAACTGGGGACCATCAGCAGATCCTCCACAAAAGGCACAAAACTCCCTTAATGCTGAATCCAAGTTCAGCATAACCAAATCCCCGACTACGATAGTGCGTAGATGCCACAAAGTAGGTCAGAAGCTTTAACTTAGGATCAGGATTGAACAGTGTCTCCACACGACACAACCTCTGCAAGACGTCAAAAATCACTAAGTCTGAACAGTGCTCTGTGAACAGAGTTACAAGTTACAAGAAATATGTTTCGGCTCTCACACGAAATCATACTGTACCAAAATCAGAGTCTAAATCACGTACAAACAACCAGAGAGACGAGATTGATGCTTCTAGGACAAGAAGCAGATATCGAGAGAGAGGTGCTTCTCAAGCAAGAAGCAGATCTAAAGAGAGAATGAAGCACTGACCACAGGCACCAATCAGGTGTGATCACGTGACTAGCAGTTGCTTGCTGGAGCGACGCCGCCTCACCCAAAACTGCCTAACAAGCGGGCAGGTATTTAGCAAAGTAGTTTGTGAGAGTGGATAGCCAGTCACAACTCTCCAACAGCGAGCACAATGAAGTGTAAATGTAAAATCCTACCTACAGACATAGCTAATATAATAGGTCAAATAATTATATAAAGCAAGATATTTTCATTTTAGCTATTAATTAAAATATCAGCAATATAAAATTATATGAAAGATAATATATACATATAATATGCACTGAGTTCCATTCAGGGGCCACAACAGCTTACGACAGTGGAAAAATAGGCAAAGGAAGTTAAACTTGGGTGTGCCTATGGTGGGGAGAGAGTCAAGAAACCACCACGACGATTGTTATTTCTGTATGGTGAATGTGAGAGGTTTTGGTCGATACAATTTGAAAGTTTAGTGGGAAATATTCTTATTTGGAGTCAGCAAGGAGACCTCTTAGGCACATATCGATTAGACACTAGGCCTGTACTCACCTAGTTGTACTCACCTAGTTGTGGTTGCAGGGGTCGAGACATAGCTCCTGGCCCCGCCTCTACACTGGCCGCTACTGGGTCACTCTCCCTGCGCCATGAGCTTTATCATACCTCTCCTTAAAGCTATGTATTGAACCTGCCTCCACTACATCTCTTCCCAAGCTATTCCACTTCCCGACCACTCTGTGACTGAAGAAATACTTCCTAACATCCCTGTGATTCATCTGAGTCTTCAACTTCCAACTGTGTCCCCTTGTTGCTGTGTCCCATCTCTGGAACATTCTGTCTCTGTCAACCTTGTCAATTCTTCTCAGTATTTTATATGTCGTTATCATGTCCCCCCTTTCTCTCCTGTCCTCCAGTGTCGTCAGGTCGATTTCCCTTAACCTCTCCTCGTAGGACATACCCCTTAGTTCCGGGACTAGTCTTGTTGCAAACCTTTGCACTTTCTCGAGCTTATTTACGAGCTTGGCTAGATGTGGGTTCCAAACTGGTGCTGCATACTCCAGTATGGGCCTAACGTACACAGAGTACAGGGTCCTGAACGATTCTTTATTAAGATGTCGGAATGCTGTTCTTAGGTTTGCTAGGCGCCCATATGCTGCAGCAGTTATTTGGTTGATGTGCGCCTCAGGAGATGTGCCTGGTGTTATACTCACCCCAAGATATTTTTCCTTGATTGAGGTTTGCAGTCTCTGGCCCCTAGACTGTACTCCGTCTGCGGTCTTCTTTGCTCTTCCCCAATCTTCATGACTTTGCACTTGGTGTGGTTGAACTCCAGGAGCCAATTCCTGGACCTGGCTTTCAGTCTGTCCAGATCCCTTTGTAGTTCTGCCTGGTCCTCGTCCGATTGAATTCTTCTCATCAACTTCACATCATCTGCAAACAGGGACACTTCGGAGTATGTGTGTGTGTATATGTGTGTGTGTGTATGTGTGTGTATGTGTGTGTGTGTGTGTGTATGTGTGTGTGTGTGTGTCTGTACTCACCTAGTTGTACTCACCTAGTTGTGGTTGCAGGGGTTGAGACATAGCTCCTGGCCCCGCCTCTACACTGGCCGCTACTGGGTCCTCTCCCTGCGCCAAGCTTTATCATACCTCTCCTTAAAAAAAATGTATGGAACCTGCCTCCACTACATCTCTTCCCAAGCTATTCCACTTCCCGACCACTCTGTGACTGAAGAAATACTTCCTAACATCCCTGTGATTCATCTGAGTGTGTGTGTGTGTGTGTGTGTGTATGTCTGTCTGTCTGTCTGTCTGTCTGTCTGTCTCTGTCTGTTTGTTTCTCTGTCTCTGTCTGTCTCTGTCTGTCTCTCTGTCTGTCTGTCTGTCTCTGTCTGTCTGTCTGTCTGTCTGTCTGTTCTGTCTGTTTGTTTCTCTGTCTCGTCTGTCTCTGGTCTGTCTCCCCCTGTCCTTCCCGTCCCGTCTCTGTCTGTCTGTCTGTCTGTCTCTCTTTCCCACAGGGAAAAAAATTACCATACCAGTGCTTGCAACACTGCCTGACCTTTCCTTGTCAGATGTTGAAGGGAAAATTTAGGGTTTAGGATGTAAAAATGATAACAGTGGAAGTGAACGAAGTAAAAAATTTCAACAGCCCCGCAGTTCTCCCAAAAAAGAACACAATGATCTGATAAGTGATCTCAGTCTGTCAAAACAAGCATCTGAACTTTTAACATCCACACTAAAAAAACTGTCTACAACAAAAGTCTAAATAGCA
>WNWK01039102.1:0-17615 GCA_009830355.1 Cherax destructor
TAATTTTTATAAACTGGGGAATCTTTAATTAGCTTTATTAAAGAAACCCTGAGTGAAATTTTTAAAAAGGGGAACAATTCCACATAGATTCTATATAATTTAATTTTTAAACCCCCTTTTGGGCCCCAAACACCCCCCCCCCCTCCTAGGACTGAACGTCCCCCTGTATGAAGACTTCACCAAAAAAAAAAAATATAAACCACAAGGTTTTTTTTTTGAAAAATTTTTTTTTGGGGATGACAAAATGCCTCTTCAGGAACGGACACCAGGTTTCCCAGGAAAAAGGGGGGTGTTTCCGGGAAAAGAGACCTCAGGTGATCCTTGACAGCGGGGAAAAAGCCAAAAAAAAAGGTAACAGGAGACATGGCCACTGCAGAAAAAAGTTCTGAATAACAGAAGGAGGCTTTGGGGGGAGCATAGCAGGTCTCCTAGTGGTTAAAGAATCGAATAGCTGTAAATAGAAAAAATAAAAAAACAAAAAAGCGATGCCTTAAAAGAAAATATATAAAGGGCGAAAAAAACTCCCTTTCAAACGTCTTTAAACAAAAGGGAAAAAAAAAAAATATAAAATTAAATTCAATGATTTTTTTTTTAAAAGGGAAAGGGAAAAATTATCCAATAACATTATCACCCCCTTTTAATATGTTGAATACTTATAGCAAATGGTTGTATCCTAAGGGACCATTTTTAAATTTCTTTTTTTTTGGCCTTCATAGTGTTTATGATCAGTTCTTACTCTAATTTTATGAGGAGTGGTCCCAAGAGTGGCCCCCAAGAGGGGAAAAATAGACTTCAAAATATTCCAAGGCAAACCCCCAAAAAGCTGGGGCCCCCTTTTTTTAAAGGTACCTTTTTTAAAATTTAAAGGGATTTCAATTTTGCAGAAAAATAACAGACGGGGTTTAAAAGGTCGGAAGGGGGGAAAAAAGGGGTTTTAAAAAAAAAGCGCCCACAGTGTAATCACTGGCATCGATTTGAAAAAAAAAAGGGGGAGCTTAAACGGGGGTTTAAAAAGGACTGGAGGGGGCCAAGTAGCCCCCAAAAAGACGGAAAAGGTTTTAGCTCACTTGCGGTTGTCCAAAAAAAGGGGAATTTTAGAACTCGTAAGTTAAAGGGGGGCCCCGCCACGGGGAAAAATTGGGGAAAAACCGGCGGAAAAAAGCCCCCTTTAGGAACCTTTACGCCCTTCTTGTCTGTCGGGGGGGGAAAACCCCCCAAATAGCCAGAATCGGGTTGATGGGGCAACAGCCCCCTTTTCCCCATATTAAACCCCCAAATATTTTATTCGGGCTTTTTTCCCAAAATCACTTTGGGGGCAGATTGACGGTAAAATGGTGTTTGTCTAGATTTCCAAAGGGCCCCAATCGTATCTTGTTTGGTGCCAGTCACCTAAATACTACGAGATCATAAAGGGGTTTCCCCTTCCCAAGTCGAATGTACCGTTCATAAGCCTCTGGAAGGTGAACCCCGTTGGGGGCGAAGGGCATCACTAGGTAGTTAAACCCCCCCAGGTACTGAAAAAGAAAAAATTTTCTTGAGCTGGGCGATAAAGGCACCTGATAAAAAAACCCCAGGAGGTTCAAACGACTGACGTATTTGCCACGGGAAATTTTGTCAATCGGCCCCAAAACCCTTGGAAGGAAAACCCATCGGGAAACCTTATGGAATTTACTCGATAGTCGGTACACATTTTTCAACCCCGACAGGTCCCGGGCCCCGGGAAGCCCAAGGGCTTTATGGTTCAATAAACCATTTTCCCAAAAGAAATTTATCCCCAAAAAGGTGCTTGTTTGATCGGGAGCTCCTTCCCGCCCACATCTGCCCCCCATGAACATTGGGGGGGGATATCCCAAAAAACTTCTTTTTTAGATCAAGTTTTGATTTCACTTGCTTTCCCTTGTCTAAATTACTAAAAAAAATTATCTAGGTTTCCCAATTTACCGAGTTTTCAATCTTATCTCTACCCCGGAACAGTCTTCCTTTTGGGGTCGTTTCGAGGCAGCACGGCAGCTATAGGGATGACTCCTTCAGGGTGTTTCTTCAGCTGATTTATATGGAAGTATGAGTAGACTTTTTCCCTTTCCCCGGCGTTCTCACCACATATTTTATTTATTTAATTTCTTCAACATTTCCATAGGCCCCTCTCTTGGGTTGAAGGTATGTCCTGGTACCGGCTTTAGGGCTAATACCTTGTCCCCCACGTTAAAAGAACGCTCAACACGGACTTGTCATAACGTTTTTCATTTGTTTTTGAGCTCGTCTCAGGTTATCGGCAGCCAACTGCAGAGTAAATGACAAGTGTTGCTGCATTCCCGAAGGAGACAGACATAAAGTAGGTTCCGTTCTTCCCCGACCACACGTCCTTTAACATTGCTAACAGCCCTCATGCATGACCATAAATGAGCTCAAGGGGTATATCCCAGGCATTCCTGTTCACCTCTCGTAGGGCAGGGGAGGAATGGAATGCCTTCGTCCCAGTCCTTTGAGAACTGCTCGCAATAGGTCCTCATCATGATCTTGAGCGTTTGGTGAAACCTCTCCAGGGCCCCCTGGGTTTGTGGTCTATAAGCTGTTGAAACTATGGGTTTAACTCCATCCCTGGACAAAGCCTCACGAAAAATCTTTGATGTAAAATTCGTTCCTTGGTCGGATTGGATCTCCTTAGGTAATCTAAACTGTGCGAAGAACCGAAATAAGACTTTTACAATAGCCTTAGCACTTATCTTGCATAGGGGACGGCCTCCGGATACCGGGTTGTCGTATCCATAATAGTAAGGAGATATTGGTTCCCGAGCCTGGTTTTTGGAAGAGGTCCACACAGTCTATTATGAGTCGAGAGAAGGTTACCTTCTACGGCAATGGGTTTCAAGTGGTACAGGTGGAGGTTTTTATGCGGGTTTCCCAATGGTCTGCAAATAGAACAGTTTCACAAGTACTCTGTCACAGTACTTTTCACCTTCGGCCAGAAAAAATACCGGGCCCTTTTCCTAAAGTTTTTCCCAAACCCCAATGCCCTCCCATGGGGCAGAATGGGCCACCTCCCAAAACCAACTCTCGAAACCTAACAGGCAAAACTACTATCTGTTTGACCTTAGGGCATTGGTTATCTGCAGATATAGCAGCTGGAATTTCTTCATCAGAATACCGTCAGCATAATAGAAACATTCTTCCATCCCCTCAGCTTCCGTCTCTGTAAGCACTTGCTCTCTTCCTGTTTTAAAGATGGGTCTTCTAACTGTTCCTGCACTAGGGTGTGTCGATTAAAGTCACCACTTTGTAGAGGGGAAAGTCTACCACCCCGGGGGCTCTGGGAACTTATCTTCGACTTCAGGTTGATCATTGGTACTAAACAGAGCATCCAGACCCCAATCTGTGGACACATCGGTAGTATGAAGTGATTCCGGATTTTTAGCCATAGCCCTTGTTATTGTGAGAGGGAATAGACGAGGACCTTCCTTACATCCTTCAACGGCGTAAGCTCTCCTGAGAAATTCTCTATAACGTAAGGTTCTCGGCTTATTCCTCCTTTCCCAGATCATTACCCACAAGTAGATCAACCAACTTTATTGGAAAATCAGTCTCCCTAAATCCCACAACAGCTTCACCCTGATATGAATACAAATTCCATACACCTTATGAAGGGGACTCTCGTGATGGCGAAACCATAACCTTCTAGCAGAACATCAAGGTTAGTATAGGTGTTATCATTTAGAGGAAGCACTCATTTTTCAATAGTCAGGTAGCTACCCCTATTTCGATAGAATACTATGTCTACCAGTTGGTCCTCTGTAATTTTCCCGCCTTCCCTTGGAAAATAAGGAAGCATGGCCTCCGTTACTTTATCAGAGAACCCTCCGAGAATTAGGCACTTAGAGGTTGGTCACTAAAAACTTGTTCTTTCCGTGGACTCTCCTGTTCCTTCAGCAGAAGATGTCATTAGTGCTGGTAAGGTTTCCGAACCTGAACACCTACGATCACGGTTCAACTGGAAACAAGAGCGTCTCAAATGGCCGGGCTTCTGGCAATAAGGCAAGTAGGCCCTCTTCTAGGGTATCTACTTCATAATATGATGGTCTTCCTTTACCTGTGGCAGCACGAGTGGAGACTTTCTCTGAGCGAGGAGGTGATGTCTGTTGATCCGTTTTCCTAGGAGGATACGACTGACCCTTAGAAGAATATACTCTAGTTCTCTCTCGAAACGCTTTTTCCTTCGTCAATTGGGACGTTATCTCAAAATGATCTGCTAAGGAAGCGAGGCCAACACATCTGCAGTCTGATGTTCAATTACAAAGGTACGTACGTCCCCAGTCATGTGTTGTGAAATTCTTCTTGCAGGATTAACTGTATCAGGCACTCCATGGAATCTCAACCGTAGACCTCAACCATCGTTCTAGAGCCACTTTCTTTTGTCCCGGCGAATTCTCCCCAGGTCTGACCAGGTAGCCGTCGTAGAGAGCGGAATGTACGCTGATAACAAGAAAAGCAAGTCATATTCCTTTAAAATTATATTCTTCACTGCTTCGTAATCGGCATACTTGTCGTGGAAGAGCTGCTGTACAGGATTGTGCCTTACCAGTAAGGGTGGTGTGAAGTAAGGTAGCCCAATGTTCTCGTGGCCATTGCTACCTCTTGCCTGATTCTCAAATGTGTCGAAGTAAGTGTCTAAGCCCCTTCCCCACAGAATCTAGGCACTAATAAGGCGACTTGTGCAGGTCGAACAATAAGGCTGGAAAAAACGGACGATTTACTCCTTTCCCTTTTTTTGTCTCTCAATCTGATGTTTTCCCCTCGAACTCTTCTTTATACAGCTGATGCTGGGCTTCCAGTTGTGTTGTCTGCAACTTTGAGATGTTCCATACGTTGAAAGTGGTCGAGGAGAGGGACAAAGGTACAGGAGGAGTGGGAGAATGGAGTCCCTGTTGATGAAGCTTGGGACAAGTTCCAATTCCTGTCGCCCGCACCGACCAGGGCTTGCTAAAGGGCTCTCATTACCTGACTCAAGCGGCAAGTTGTCAGAATGCAAGCCTCTGCTCCCAGAGTGAGTCTTTCAAATGAAGTCGCTAAGTCTTCTACTCCTAGAGACCAAGACTCCACTGGAGGTGTCTCTACAGAGAGTCCAATATCTGGGCAGTGTCCGAAGGTGGAGGAAAGAATATATTTTGAATCATAGAACGTACAGTACCAAACCGTATAATGATTATTGTAAGAAACTCCCAAATATTTAGCAACTGCCAGCATTGTTGTAGTGGTAAAGTCTCCAACGTATCCGGAGTTAAGTCCTTCACGAACTGTGGTATGTCACGTTCCATTGTGAAGAAGTTCAAACTCCCGGACAGGCCCCCATTTGTTACGATTCAAACCTTAGTCTAGGGGCTGGTTACCTTCATAACAATTTTCACTTTGTGAAAAACTTAGAATTTCATAAGAGTAGGCACAAATGAGAATTCAACACGCCTTTACTGGTTTTATCTATTAAATATCACTTAGTCAGCATATAATCTGACCTTGTCCATAACAAAACTAAGGTATATTCCAAAGCGGTTAATTGAACACTTCTCCAATATATAAGAGCACTTATAACACTATAATCAGTGTCCATTGACACCCACATCAACACCTTAAAGTATAAATATATATATATATATATATATATATATATATATATATATATATATTCGTGCCGATTAGGTAAAACTGGTCAATTAGCAAGAACTCATCTAAAATTAAGTCCTTTCTAAAATTTTCTCTTATACGTTTAAAGATATATTTATTCCATTTATGTTAATGTAAAAATTTATAATTTTGTAAAAAAAGAAACTTTGAAAACCTACCTAACCTTATCACAACAAGCGCAAATTAATTTAGCCTAACCCAACTAAATATATTTTAGATACGTTAACATTAATTTAATAATAAACAAAGACAATGAAATATATTTTTTTCGTTATGTTCAGAAGGATTTTGGCGAAATTATTACATACACAAATTTTCACTTGTCTTATATGGCAAGGTGAGCATTGCTATTTAAGCCAAAATCGGAAGTTTTACATAATCGGCACGACATATTATTGCGCCCCAGAATTGGGCCTCAATGTATATATTGTATATTTCCATTTTCTATAATTTTATATTGCTGATATCTCGATAATAGCTAAATTGTTATTATTGTGCTTTATACTATTATTGGACTATTATTTGACTTATTTGACCTATTTGACTTAGCTCTATTTATTAGGTAGGATGTTTTATTTTATTGTGCTCGAGAGTGTCATAACTGCCTTGAAGTTGGCAAACTACTGTTATACTGCTGGCGTCTAGTTGCTGGGAGGAGTCAGTCGCTGACCACACCTGAGCTGGGTGGTTGTTCCTCTTCCCTCTCTCTCTCTGGCCTCCTGACCCTCGTGAGTCAACACCTCACTCCTATTTCTACTTGTTTTCTCGACATTAGACTCTGTTGGGTAGAGTATGCATTCGTAGTGAGGCGAATCATACTTCTCAGGACTCTGTGTAACTCTGTTCACAGAGAATAGACTAGACAGTGATTTTCGACGTTGTTCTGGGTTGTGTCACATTGACACTCTGATACAACTCAGGTCTCAAGCTATAGCTCTGGACCTAATTCGATAAGGCATCTGTGCACCGCCACAGTTTGGGATTGTTTATGCTGAACCTGTCAGTAGAAAGGAGTTTTGTGACTGTTTTGGAGGATCTACTGATGGTCCCCAGTTAGGGTCGATTTTCTATCTCCTTGTTCCTGACGCTGAGTTGCTGTTGCCTGTTATATTGCTGTTCTGCGAATTGGTCATTTAACTGGACAATCAAGCTGTTCTGATTGTCAGTTTAGTGCAGCTAGCTTATGAGAAGTTGTTCTGTCGTACACTGGTTGAGTCAAGTCTTAGAGTTACTGGGAGCACACTCATACACACATTTATTCTTATTTGTATATATTATTGTAATTACTGACATTGTACCTGATGGTACTTCTGAGTCATTTATATATATGTGCCCTCAGCACAGACTTATTGTATATGAGAGCAGTGTAGGAGCTACCCTCCTAATTAACCTCCTAATTGATATCTTAATTAATATCTTTATATTTGATTTACTTTGCTACCCTAGATTTTCCCACTTTAATAATAAACCTTTTAATTATCTGTTTGGTTAGTACCCTATCAGTTGCAATCCTCTTAAGCTATATAATATGTTGGATAACTGAACCAGGATACTGACTTTGTTGCAAAAGCCCGTAACAGGCTGGATGCTAGAAGGGCTATCCTTTATAGTGTTCACTGGAGATGTCTATTATTAATAGATATCGTGTCATTTTGTAACAAATGGGGCTGTCCGGGATCTGAACCTGGGACCTCCTAATATTAGGGATCTCTAATACTGAGAAGAAAAATGTCAAATGTAACTACTGTCTTAGGAAAGGTCATACTCGAGAATATTGCTTAAAGTTAGAAAGAGTTTGAGACAAGATCGTGCGGCTGGTGCCCCCACTCAAGTCATATCATCTTCGGTACAACAAGGGCACCATCCTAGTCATATTTTGACTCCTCAGTTTTCGGAATGTTCCTCAGAATAGATGACTAACATCAGACCGAGTATCTGATGAGAAGATTCAGTCAGCTGAGTCCTTATATCGAGAGGCAAAGTAGGACTTGACGAATCTAAGCTCACTGAGATAATTCCGAGACACTGGTAGTTATCTTACGTTGTTAAGAGATGATGTATTGCCTTTAACTAACGATACCTATACCCAGATAGATGTATTGTTAGAAGACTATGGAGGTGCTGTTACTAAAGTACCTCTTCACAAAGTGTACCTTGAAACAAGCTATTATTCTGGTTATATGTCAGTTGGTATTTCCAGTGGTGAATTTCCTATCAGGTCAGTGGACTTGTTGATAGGGAACGATATCCTTCAGGCTGGTATTTGTAAGGGCCACTTGTGATTGATAATACCACTGAGGATAATTATGATATTGAAGCTTGTAGAGAGAAGCCTATTTTATTCCCTCTCAGTGCAATTACTCGGCTATGTCAAAATACAACAACAACCATCCTTGTCTCCTGCTGAGTTAGTTGATGATAATGACTTGGGTTGAACATGTTGTTCAGTGATTCTCTGCGGCCAGGATCACTAGCACTGACACCCCTCTACCTCATCAGCCTAGTCAAGACACAACTGATGTGAAGATTCTAACTCATGACGAGTTAATAAAGGATCAGTTTGTTGATCAGTCTTTGGAGAGACTGAGAGATATAGCAGTTACTGAGAGTGAAGCAAAGGATCTCGATAATTGTTATTATTATAGTACAGGTGTACTAATGGAGAAAAGTACAAGTCAGTTGACAGCTGACAGTGATTCCACCACAGTCAAGCATCTTGTTGTTTTACCAGTTACATTCCGTGAGCAAGCTCTTGTGTGGAGAAAATTCTCCAAAGGAGGGGGTATGCACCCTTACTACCCTTGGTAAGGGCCTCACCCTTGCCACCCTTAGGAAAGGGCCAGAGGAGGCGAGTCTGGCTGCATAAACAATTTAATTCAAGCCACATGTACTGTCAACAGTGTGTCACGAATTGTGCTGACCATAGCACCACGAGGCACCTCGTGGCACCACATGGCTGCACGAGACTGCAAAAGGCAGCATGAGCGGTCAGATTGAATTTGGCCACCGCAAGAACGGGTCATACGACTCTAGGGGTCATGCGGCGGAGGCGCGTAAATCAACATAGACATTACTCGTTCGCGTCCGTTATATCATTTAATCTCCACTAACGTCGGGAAATAAGATAAGAACTCTGTTCCAGCGCGTTTAGTGAATAACATCAACATTGCAGTATATTCAGAAGTGTGTGCAGCTTCAGACTGCAAAAAGGAGAAACGTAGAGACAATCGCAAGTGAACTCCATCGAAACAAGACGGTGATTCTTCAGCGGCATTCTACAATCAAGACAGCATTTCCGCCGTATATGGTGGAGCCAACACCATCGCTCAAAGTTACACGAGCAAGGTAAGAATTTGATGTTCTGGTCAAAACAGGGGACTGTGCAGTTCTTGTATTCAAGAACATTCAAATTTTTACCTAGGGACGGCGGTTATGCGTGGACTTTTAAGTCCAAAACAGTGAGTAAAACGCCTTTCAGTCCATCTAAGACTGAAATATGGACATACGCTCCTTTGGGGCAATATATTATAATAAACCAAGTGATATTTTTTCCATACAGCCCTGTGGAGAGTGTGGCAATATATGGATCCTGAGAAGGTGTTGGGGAAGGCTGCGACATCTTGGATTCATCAATAAGTTAAGTAACATACAGTCCACGTTATCGTTGGAACCCATCCTCCACATCTTGATTTTGCTCACAATAGTCCCATAGGAGGATATTTGGGTGTCAGGAAGACACTTGGTAAACTGGCAAAACATTTCACTTGGCCGAGAATGAGGGACACTGTTGCTGATCATGTGCGACGTTGCCACGTCTGTCAGGTGACAGGCAAACCAGCTCACTACCTAGTATGCTCGCCTGGGAAAAGAAAATCCAATCATGTGTACCACATTAATCAGCTCAAGGAATACTACGCTAGTAACCTTGATACTGATAAAGCAAGTAATGTTAAGAACATGATTTTACAGTACCCTGAATTGTTTAGTGATGTTCCTAAGCATTGTACTCTGGGGTACATGACGTTGATGTACAGGAGCATCACCCATTAACAATCACCATACAGAATGAGTCCAACGAAACATAGAGCATTGAGAGAAGAAGTTAACTTTTTGTTATCTCATGGACTTATTGAACGCAGTGAAAGTCCATCAACCTCACGTGTATATTAGTGCCCAAGCCTGATGGTAGTTTCAGGATGTCACTGATTACAGGAAAGTGAACTCTGTCACCTTGCCTGATGGTTATCCTTACTCATAGACGACCTGATTGATCGTGTTTCAGGAGCACAGTATGTTAGTCGTTTAGATCTCTTACGAGGATATTATCAAGTCCCACTTACTGAACGTGCTCAAGAAATATCTGCCTTCACAGTTCAAGATGGATTGTTCAACTATCTCGTCACTCCATTCGGCTTTGTGTAATGCTGCTTCGTCATTTCAACGTATTATGAACGAGTTGACCTACAACTTAGACGGGTAGAAGCCTATCTGGACGATTTAGTGGTGTACAGTGACGAATGGGAACAGCACTTGACATGTCTCAGAGCTTTGTTTGAGAAACTGGCATTACAATTTCACTGTTAACTTGGCTAGTGTAGTTTTTGGGCAAGCCAAGATTACCTATCTAGGGTTTTGTATAGGCCAAGGTGAAGTTGCTCCTATTGATGCTAAAGTTCGTGCTATTGCTGCATTTCCAGTACCACAGGACAGGAAGGGTGTGCAAAGATTCCTGGGTATGGCAGGTTATTATCGCAGGTTCTGTCCTAACTTTGCTCAAGTCGCTGCTCCTCTCTGAGCTCACTAGTAACAAAGTCCAGTTCATCTGGACTCAAGATTGTTCAGACTCATTTACAAGGTTGAAGCGCTTGCTTTCCTCTGCTCCTGTTTTGCTGAGTCCTAACTTCACCCTACCCTTCTTTTTGCATATAGATGCGAGTGGTTATGCAGTGGGCGCGGTATTAATGCAAAATCCACATCCACTGACATATTGCATCCTATTTGCTACTATTCCTCTAAACTCAAACGACATCAGAAAAACTATGCCACTATTGAAAAGAGGCACTAGCTCTCGTGGTGTCGTTAGAACATTTTGATGTATATTTGGGTACTTCTCCTTTTAAGATAAATGTATTTTCTGACCACAATCCTCTCACCCATATTAACACAATGAAGAGTAAAAATGCAGGATAATGAGGTGGGCTCTCCGAATCCAGCCGTACTCCATAAGTATTAAACATATTAGTGGTCGATGTAATGTAATTGCTGACGCTCTGTCGCGTCCTTAATTATCATTACAGCATTTAAATTAACGTAAATTTTGTGCCCAATATACTATTTTGTTACTTCTATTTTAATTTAATTAAGTACAGTAACGTAAAATCAATGCTGCCCATCTAAATTTTATATAATCATGTCTAATTATAATTTCTTTCCATGTATCTACAGTAGTGTGATTTGTATGTTGGTGTGTTGTGAAGGAGATACGGAGAGAAGCTGAGGTGAGTGTAGTGTTTGGTGGACAATGTTTGTTGCCGAGCAGACTGCTCCACAGCGACCCCCCCACTTCTCTACACACCTTATTCTCTCAAGCTTCCTCATGCAGTCCAGTCCTGCTGCTTCACATTCCACTACCACTGTATTAGAGTGGAATGTCGTCTCCTACCGCACAAGACTGCTGTTGTGTAGTCGTCACTACTATGACCACCACTGTTTGAGCCTCAGATGTCTCTATGCTATGTCACCTCTACATCAGTGTATGGACATAACCGTGATTATGCTGATATACGAAGTTGTATACTACCCTAGTACGTGGGGCATAGTTAGTGAAATGACACTGTAGAAAAGTAATTTAAGAGTTAACTTCTGAGGGACTCGGAGATCTTGATACTTTGTGACATGTGAAAGACATTAGTACCAATTATTACTTCTCCTAGTGCGACCGTTTGTCGTGATGGGGGGGTATTGCGCCCCCAGAATTGGGCCTCAATGTATATATTGTATATTTCCATTTTCTATAATTTTATATTGTGATATTCTCAATAATAGCTAAATCGTTAATATTGTGCTTTATACTATTATTGGACTATTATTTGACTTATTTGACCTATTTGACTTAGCTCTATATATTAGGTAGGATGTAATATTTTGTTGTGCTCAGAGTGTCATAACTGCCTTGAAGTTGGCAAACTACTGTTATACTGCCGGCGTCTAGTTGCTGGGAGGAGTCAGTCGCTGACCACACCTGAGCTGGGTGGTTGTTCCTCTTCCTTCTCTCTCTGGCCTGCTGACCCTCGTCGAGTCAACACCTCACTCCTATTTCTACTTGTTTTCTCGACATTAGACTCTGTTGGGTAAAGTATGCATTCGTAGGTGAGGCGAATCATACTTTCAGGACTCTGTGTAACTCTGTTCACAGAGAATAGACTAGACAGTGATTTTCGACGTTGTTCTGGGTTTGTGTCACATTGACACTCTGATACAACTCAGGTCTCAAGCTATAGCTCTGGACCTAATTCGATAATGCATCTGTGCACCGCCACAGTTTGGGATTGTTTATGCTGAACCTAGCTTCAGTAGAAAGGGAGTTTTGTGACTGTTTTGGAGGATCTACTGATGGTCCCCAGTTAGGTCGATTTTCTATCTCCTTGTTCCTGACGCTGTGTTGCTGTTGCCTGTTATATTGCTGTTCTGCGAATTGGTCATTTTACTGGACAATCAAGCTGTTCTGATTGTCAGTTTAGTGCAGCTAGCTTATGAGAAGTTGTTCTGTCATACACTGGTTGAGTCGAGTCTTAGAGTTACCGGGAGCACACTCATACACACATTTATTCTTATTTGTATATATTATTGTAATTACTGACATTGTACCTGATGGTACTTCTGAGTCATTTATATATATGTGCCCTCAGCACAGACTTATTGTATATGAGAGCAGTGTAGGAGCTACCCTCCTAATTAACCTCCTAATTGATATCTTAATTAACATCTTTATATTTGATTTACTTTGCTACCCTAGATTTTCCCACTTTAATAATAAACCTTTAATTATCTGTTTGGTTAGTACCCTATCAGTTGCAATCCTCTTAAGCTATATAATATGTTGGATAACTGAACCAGGATACTGACTTTGTTGCAAAAGCCCAGTAACAGGCTGGATGCTAGAAGGGCTATCCTTTCTAGTGTTCACTGGAGATGTCTATTACTAATAGATATCGTGTCATTTTGTAACACACATATATATATATATATATATATATATATATATATATATATATATATATATATATATATATATATATATATATATATTCTATAAACACAGTTCTCTTGAGTAACACTGAGTGATTATCTTAAAACGACTCTGAATTCCACAGCGAATTCCTGCCCGGATAATCCAATGGAATCTTAGCCAAAAGTTTCTCAAAAGCGTAAGAGAGCTTAATCCAGAGTATTGATGAAGAGCTGAGCCCATCTTCACCGAGTCAGAGGTAAGGAAGAACTGTCCACAACAGAACACTCCTGTATAACGTCAACTCAGTCAAGAAGGGAGAGGGTAGAGAGGTCTGAACTACCCCAACAAGAGCATACCTTGTTAAACCTTAGACAGGTGTTACAAACCTACCTAACACATTACTCCCTATATATACATTATACCCGGGTATAATAATTACAAATTCATAAACCAGATAATATTATAAACTAGTGGAATCTTTAATTAGCTTTATTAAAGAAACCCTGAGTATAATATTAAGTGGACAATTCCACATAGATTCTATATAATTTAATCTTTAAGGACCTTGGGCATAACACCCACTCTGAGAGAAACATTTTCCAGTCACTTTCAATGACTTGACTCTACTATGCTGGCCACTGGCAGAGACATGTCTCTGAAGTTTGTATCTGATTACTTTCTATCAAATGCTACGTAGCACTGTTGAACACTGGTGAACCTGCTTCTTGTCAGGACGTCTGTTTGAGTACTATCTATTTTTCTGTTTCCTTTGGACGAAGACCTACTTCGACTAGTGGATGGTACCACTATGACTCCGCCTCCTCCTGCTTCACCTCACCTGTTTACAGTATATAAGGAACCTCCATTGCCCTATGCTGTACTGAACACATCGACTCCAGGCCGAGGGACTGATTACCTCAAACTCCTCCTCTCTTTACAACTTTCTACTTTGTATTGGACTGATGAAGCCACTGTGTGGCGAAACGTTTCCACAATAAAGATACCCAAGTGTTGCATAGGTTGAAATCCTTGTTGATTTGCGGTACAGTGTTGGACTTGTTGTATGTCAAGTCAGTAGTTCAAGTCTCCACTCATTCTTCTATTTACCGATTAACAATTGTTTATTACAAATTGTCTTGAGGTTGTTGGGAAATATTAGAATTACAGATTCTGTCCCTGTCAGAGAAATGTCACAGAAATCCAGAAATCCTCATAGCGCAGGATCTGGGTCGAGTCAGTACAATGGCTCGAGTCCTCTTTCATTCTTCTGTTTTCTAACTTGTAGACATCTGTTGGGAGATTACTTGGGTTTATGAACTATGTGGGTTTCTATGGAATGAAAATTGAAGTTCTGTGAAAGGTTCTGGTACTGTTGGTAGAACAGATGGTGTCCAGTCATGGAGACACGTCACAGAATTATTGTCTCTGAAATCTTCTACTTGAAAGCCTCGAAGCTCAGTGGTACTGGAATTCGTCTACTTCTTGTTATGCCCACTATTGGTGTCCCTGTCCATAATTTGTGTATTACAACCTATCTTGAGTTAATGAACTGAATGATCTTGAGGCGTATAAGAATTGATGTATTATGAAGGCTTCCAGGATGCTGTTGGAAGACACATTATGGTCATAGATGCTGACCATGGAGAGAGACATGTCTTTTAGGAGTGAGAAAGAGTCAAATATGAGTGTAGTTGAAGTGTGAGAGTCTGCGAGTAGATGAAAGGGGGTGAAGCAGATGGGATTGATTGGATCAAGAAATAAATATTACAAGCAAGTGGGGATATACTTGTGGAATAGTTGGTGCTTCTATGAAAGAGAGGAGAAAATACCTAGTAGATGGCAGGGAGCCTGTGTAGGTCTTTTGTATAAATACAAATGCTGCGAAAGCGAGTATATTAATTATAGGGGACAAAGCCTGTTGAGTATATCTGATAAGGTGTATGGTAGATTTATTTATGAAAGAATTAAGAGTAAGACAGAGAGCAGGATCGTAGATGAACAAGGTTTTAGTAAGGGCAAGGGATGTGTTTACAGTGAAACATATAAGTGAAAAGTATTTAGAAAAGGGTAAAGAGGTTTTCGTTACATTTATGGATTTGGAAAAGGCATATGATAGGGTGGATAGGGAGCAACGTGACTCATGTTGCAACTGTATGAAATGGGTCGTAAGTTACTGAAAATAGTTTAGAGTTTTTACGAGGATATAACACCAATATCTCGTCTATCTCCACTCTTCTAGTGACAACTCGTAATTATGCATTACTACGCCTTTTTTTCTGACACCAACATCATTCTTATTTCTTGCCAACGTTTTTTCTTGCGGCACCATACTAGTGACGAAAACATCATTTCTGTCTCCACCAGTTTTAGTCACCACTCTCATGTCCGGCTATTACCTGCTAGTGACACCAACCTCGTCTTATACTTCACCATTGTAGTGACCTAAACGTCATGTTTGTCTCCACCTTGCTAATAATTCCTGCCTCTTATATGACTTCACTCTTCTAGTAACATAACCTCGTCTCTGGCTCCACAATACTAGTGACACCAACCTCTTTTTAGGTTCTACCCTTCTTGTGACACCTACCTGTAGTCTAGGTGACACCAACCTCCTAGTGACAGTAACCTGCTAGTAACACTAATGCAATAACTGGCACAAATTTTAATGGCTCCAGAGTCATGTCTAGCCCTCCTTGCTATTGATTTCAACACCATTGTTGAAACTACAATGAAATTGACACTAACATCAATTATTCAAGCAGCCTGAATGATCCAGGCATCAATATTGACCTGATCTAGAAGATAGCTGTGAAAACGATGACCCCAGATAAACCACACAGAAACCCGTATGCCTGGGACTAGTAGTCCACCATGCCTGTGGCTAGTGGTCCACCATGCCTGTGGCTAGTAGTCCACCATGCCTGTGGCTAGAGGTCCACCATGCCTGTGGCTAGTGGTCCACCATGCCTGTGGCTAGTTGTCCACCATGCCTGTGGCTAGTGGTCCACCATGAATGTGGCTAGTGGTCCACCATGCCTGTGGCTAGTGGTCCACCATGCCTGTGACTAGTGGTCCACCATGCCTGTGGCTAGTGGTTCACCATGCCTGGGACTAGTGATCCACCATGTCTGTGGCTAGTGGTCCACCATGCCTGGGACTAGTGGTCCACCATGCCTGTGGCTAGTGGTCCACCATGCCTGGGACTAGTGCTCCACCATGCCTGGGACTAGTGGTCCACCATGTCTGTGACTAGTGGTCCACCATGCCTGTGACTAGTTGTCCACCTTTCCTGTGACTAGTGGTCCACCATGACTAGGACTAGTGGTCCTACATGCCTTGAATCATTTATTACATTATATATTATTGGAACAGGGGCCTCTAATGCCACTAACTGATGAACCAACTTGACTAAAATTAAGGACGCGGTTTACATTGGACTGTTTGCCTGGAACTGGGAGTCCCGTGTGGCTGGGCCTTCATGACTGGGAGTCAGGGGTTAACATGCCTTGTGCAAAGAGCTCTGCAGGTTTGAGACTAGGTGCCTAGTAGGCCTGAAACTATATAGCAGGTATGTGGGACTATATAGCAGATATGTGTGGACTACATAGCAGGTATGTGGGGACTATATAGCAGGTATGTGTGGACTACATAGCAGGTATGTGGGGACTATATAGCAGGTATGTGGGGACTATATAGCAGGTATGTGTGGACCACATAGCAGGTATGTGGGGACTGTATACTAGGTATGTGGGGACTACATAGCAGGTATGTAGGGACTACATAGCAGGTATGTGGGGACTATATAGCTGGTATGTGAGGACTATACAGCAGTATGTGGGGACTATATAGCAGGTATGTGAGGACTATATAGCAGGTATGTGGGGACTATATATCAGGTATGTGGGACTATATAGCAGGTATGGGGACTATATAGCAGGTATGTGGGGACTATATAGCAGTATGTGGGACTATATAGCAGGTATGTGGGGACAATATATCAGGTATGTGGGGACTATATAGCAGGTATGTGGGGACTATATAGCAGGTATGTGTGAATATATAGCAGGTATGTGGGGACTATATAGCAGGTATGTGGGGACTATATAGCAGGTATGTGGGACTATATAGCAGGTATGTGGGGACTATATAGCAGGTATGTGGGGCATATATAGCAGGTATGTGGGACTATATTAGCAATGTGAGGACTATATAGCAGGTGTGGGGACTATATATCGGTATGTGGGGACTAAATAGCAGGTATGTGGGGACTATATAGCATGTATGTGGGGACTATATAGCAGTATGTGGGACTATATAGCAGGTATGTGGGGACAATATATCAGGTATGTGGGACTATATAGCAGGTATGTGGAGACTATATAGCAGGTATGTGGGGACTATATAGCAGGTATGTGGGGACTATATAGCAGGTATGTGGGGACTATATAGCAGGTATGTGAGGACTATATAGCAGGTATGTGGGGACTATATAGCAGGTATGTGGGGACTATATAGCAGGTATGTGGGGACTAATAGCATGTATGTGGGGACTATATAGCAGTATGTGGGGACTATATAGCAGGTATGTGAGGACTATATAGCAGGTATGTGGGGACAATATATCAGGTATGTGGGGACTATATACAGGTATGTGGGGACTATATAGCAGGTATGTGTGGAATATATGAGGTATGTGGGGACTATATAGCAG
>WNWK01039103.1:0-7500 GCA_009830355.1 Cherax destructor
CCCATCTTTTATGTCACACCCCGTTTTTTAATTCACCCCCATCTTTAAGTGTCACACCCATCTTTTAAGTGTCACCCCCATTTTTTAAGTGTCCCCCATCTTTTAAGTGTCTCACCCATCTTTTGTATTACTAAATAAGACGTTTTTTTTATCTATCGGTCAATTAAACTCTAGATAATTAACCATAATTAATAATATGATTAGTTAGAACAATCCTTATAATTTTCAATATTAAAGTTTAAATTTAAAACCCTTGTTTAAAAATTTTACCAATTAGATCAATCTTAGTTTTTGGGGGCGATATTTTTGTGTCATAAAAAAAAATTCAAAACATTCCATCCAGATATTCTTCATTGTAATAAATCTTGATTTCTTTTATAATAAACTGTAATTTACAATAAAATCAATAGTACTCGACAAATACTTCTTTTTTTTTTAGGAATCGTTAGATAATTTCTCGTCAGAGACATCGTCAGAGACATCGTCAGAGACATCGCCCAAGATTAAAGACGTATTTCAGACTGATGTTTGGAAATAAACTTGGATAGTTAGTAGCCTAATTTTCAAATCTAACTAAGGAGGACCCGGTTTAATTCAAGACTAGTCGCGCTTGTAATGATAAGAGTATAACTCTTGCAATAAAATATTGATGAATAAGATATATGAAACTTTGGTATCTTTTTTTGGGGAAAAAAAGATATTAGAGTGTTCCCATTTTCTTATCAACTAGTTGAACTCATGTTAAAGGGTTTTCCTACCCTTTTTTCCTGTTCACCTAAAGTAAATAGGTACCTGATGTTAATGAATATTGTGAGCGTTATCCAGGGGAAAAGGGTTGTAACCCTTTGATGGACTAGGTTTGAAACGACTGAGATATTTTAACAGCTCTTTCCTGTAACCTAACGGTAATTAAAAAAAATGGTATGCCACAGGGATTTTTTGGGATCATTCATTTCATAATTCTACGTCTTATGGGGAACAAAATAAAAAATTTGCTGATTACAGGAAACTAAAAAAAAAGATACAATTTTGCCTGGGGGTCAAATTTGGGAAAGGGTCACTTGGGAAATTTTCTAATTTGTATTAGAAAAAAAGGGTTTTGGTATTTGATACAAAAAAAGAGACTGCTAAAATTAAAAATAATATACATTTTCAAATAGGTGTGACATTCATTATAAATTGTCAACTTTCCTTCTTTTATTCTGTCTTAAAATGTTCATCAAGAGGTTTGCATGGTGAAAAGGTTTTTTTGCCGTTTAATATTATTTTTATAATTTTTGCTTTTTTCTTCCTATTTTCCCTTTTGGACGCCCCTTGCCGCGTCCTTTAAAAAACCATCGATGAAGAACCTGTCAGTGACAAATAAAAAAAAAAGCCATAATCTCTATTTTTCTCTCTGCCACATAACACCAAAAAAAAACCGTTTTACCACACTCGATATCATTTTGACTATCATCTTGACTATCATTTGATATCATCTTGACCAGAAAGGGTATCGAAGATTCACCTCTCAAAAAAGTAAAAATTCTTTGGATTATCGCCCCCTAATTTGCCCTTAATTCCCCCTCCTCAATGCCAGATTGCCAGGAATGGGTGAAGCCTGTGGCTTTGTCCCTTCCGATCCCTTTCTTTTTCACCAACTAAATCTTTGTTTAACCCCGGGTCTTGGCCCCGGTGGAGGGGGTAACACCAAGGTTGGTTTGTGGGGCCCGCAGAGGGCCCCGGTCACTTATTGTTCTTAAGTGACAGGTCACGTGACCCATCACCATCTACCATGATGGGGGAGGAGGGGATAAAAAGGAGAGAATGGGGATGCGGGGAGGGGGAGGCATGAAAAAAGGAAAGGGGGGGAAGAGAGGCAAAAGAAAAAAGGGGAAACGAAAGGGTGGGGGAGAGACAGAGATAAGGAATGGAGGGGGGGAGGGAAGAGAGGAAAAAAAAAAGGTGAAAGGGAAAAGAGAAATGGGGAAAGGAGAGAAAGAAAGAAAGGGAAAAGGAGAGAGAAGAGAAGAGAAGAGAAGAAAGAAGGAGAGAGAAGAAGAAAGAAATAAAAAATTATTTTTTGCCCCAAAGGGGTAGTTTTTAAAAATAAACAGGGGAAAAAAACCCCGGAGTCTTGGGTGATCAAGGAATCCTCAACCATAAACCTCAGGGGAGCGACCACAGCAGCCTGTCGGAACAATCCAAAAAAGGGGGGTAAATCCTGGTTCTGAAGTGACTCCCTCCTTTTCCCTCCCCCTTTTTTTTAATTTCTCTTTTCTCCCCCTTTTCCCTTTTCCTCCCCCCGTCCTCCCTTTCCTCCTTCTTCTTTCCCTTTCTTTCCCATTCCTCCACTTTCTTCTCTAATTTCTCTATCGTTAAAGACCTGCCCGCAGAGAGTTGGTCGTCCGTTCCCCGTTTTTCCCCATGTCCCCTCGCCGCTGCTGGTTGCTGCTGCTGCTGTGCTGTTGCTGATTTCCCCCTATTTTCCCCCGCGATTAACCCCTTTGTTCTTCTTCTTGTCGGGCCATATGGGGTATGGCCGCGGGACCACGAATGAGCTGTTGGGATTTATTGGCCTCTATCTCCCGTGCTCCCTCTTCACGCAACTCGTAAAAAGGGGGGGAAAAGTGGGAAGGGAAGGGAAGGGAGGGGGGGGAGGGTTTTGGGGGATTGTTGGCCTGAGGGGGGTGAACAGAAAAGGGGGGGGTGGAAGGGGAATGACAGGGTCAAAATGACTGGACTCGGGCTGACTTCATAGGCCCCTCGACTTATTCTTAAAACTTTTGTTGAATCAGTCTCCCCTCTTCCTCAAGCCTTTATTTTCCCCCCTCCATGGTCACCCAGGGAAAAAAAATTTTTTACTTGCTTGCGCTCTTTCGTTATTATCTTTCACCTATGCCCTTGTCGTTTGAGTTCTCTTGAGTATCTTACATATTGCAGTTATGCCCCCTGGTCTAATTTTTTTTTCTAAGACTGGTTTAAGTGAACCATTTCTGAAATAAACCCCTTTTTGTTGTGGGGGAACTTTTTTTCCTGAGGTCCAGGTTCACTCTGTGCCGGGTTTTTCTGTATTTGTCCTTTAGTGATCTCAGTATTATGTCTACCCTGCCCCTTTTCCTTTCCTGGTTTGAAACACCCTCTCTCTCTCTCTCTCCCCCCTCTCTCTCTCTCTCTCTCTCTCTCTCTCTCTTCTCTCTTTCCTCTTTTTCCTTTTTTTTCTTTTTTTTTTCCCTTTCAAAGTTTCCCCCTGAAAATTTCCATGGGGTTTCTTTTCCCCGCTTTTTAAAAATTTTTTCTCTTGTTCAAGTTTATTTCCCTGCCCATCATTCATAAATCTGTTGAAACCCTTTTCCCGTTTTTTCCGGTGTTTTTTCTTCATTAGCAGAATTTTTTTTTTAACCCCTTCCGGGTTATTTGCCTACATCAGGAATATCGATTCGGGTTCCAGGGTCACTCCCCCTCTCCTCCATCTTGATTCTTCCTCTAGGACCATTAATTTTGTCCCTCCTTTTCGGTGTTCTTAAAATAAGTTTTCTATTTTTTTCCCAATTATTAGTAACCCGTTGGATGTTCCCAAAAGCCTTCCTCAGTTCAAAAATAGGTTCCCAACCATCCATCTTTTTCCTCTTGATCTCTGTTATCCCGTCGTAGAACCAAGGTTTATGAGGAAATTTTCTTTTCTACATCTGTGTTAGTATCTTCTCTGCACAAAAGTGATCTTTCTGTGATCAGTCCTTCTTTTTCCCTTGTTTGAATATTGAAAGTGTCTGAAAGAAGTGAGAGGGAAAGGTTTTATGCCGAGGTTGAAGAGGAACGGTTTTGTATATGGAAGGGGGAAAGGGAGAATGGGAAAAACTGCTGGGAAAAAGGGGAGGGGCGGAGTGGAAAGGGCCTTTTCATACTGTAAGGGGAGGAGGGAAGATTGAAGGCGCTCCTTCACTTTTGGGAGAGGCAGGGGAAGGGGGTGTGAATGGGAGGGGAAAAAGAAAGAATATGTTTGGGTTCTAGAGTGGAGGGGAGGCAGGCGGGAGAAGGGGGGGCCTGGGGGGGGAGAGGGGAGACGAGGGAGAGAAGGGGGGTGGCCTGGGAATTGACGGGGGAGATGGGATCAGATATTTTCTCGTGTCTCCCGAAGAGGAGGAGAGGTTTTAAAACTCCCCCAACTTTTTAGTTTTCACTTGGGACGCGACTGATCCTTGCTTCGGATGGGGGGTGGGCGCCTTTGATGGGTGTTTGAGTAGTTTGGCGGCCAGGGATTGGTTGTTCCAGCGACCCGATTGTTTCATAAGGGGTAGACGAATATACTGTTAGTGACGCCGAATACAATCATTGGGGAATAAATTTAATATATATATATATATATATATATATATATATATATAAAAAAAAACGTCACTGATCTGGTTTCCTATTTCATCTTTAAATTTAAAAACCACCAAAACCCATGGATCCGTATTTTAAATTACCAAAAACAACAAAGGACGAGAAATTGCAAAGTAATAAATAATTCGCTCATGCATTGCTGGTAATTACGTCCCCTTTAAGGTAATAAAACAGGGGGAGAATATAGCGTGTAGGCAGTGGTTAAGCTGAGTAGTCCCTTCACAACAACACTAATAACAATAAACATTTCTTACTTTTATATAACTATTCTTTTTGGAAAAAAAACAAAATCGACAAAAAGGCTCCTTTCGGGGGATACACACCAACAAAACAAAACAACAAACAACAACGATAAAAAAAAACCAACAGCAACAACAAAATCAATATAAATTTAAAAATAAAAACTTTTTATTATTATTATTAGTAAATTTTTTGTATATATTTTGTTATTTTTATAATTTAATTTAAAACTCAATAAATTATTGTCTTTTAATTTTCAGTATAATCTTTTTTACGTATATATTTACAAACAATATAGGTTTTGAAATATAGCATTTTAAGGGTGAAAAAAGGGTAGATGGGGCAAGTATTTTAAAGATAGACAGGTGTGTTAGTGGTGTTTACAGGATTGAAGGAAGACGTGTTTTTTTGGGGTTACTGGGGTGAGGGGGAAAACAGGTGTTGGGGGGTGTTACTGGGTGTGGAGGGGGAAAAACAGTTGTTTGTTACTGTGTGGGGGGAAACAAGGGGGGGTTGGGTTAGGGCGTGTGTTAGTGGTGTTACTGGGAGGGGAAACACAGTGTGTTTGGTGTTACTGGGTGTAGGGGAAAAACAGTGTGTTTGGTGTTACTGGGTGTGGGGAAACACGTTGTTTTTTAGGGGAGTGGGCACTGGGTGTAGAGGAGAAACAGTGTTAGTGGTGATTTGGGTGTAGAGGAGAAACACAATGTGTTAGTGGTTTACTGAGGAAAGGGAAACACAGTGTGTCAGTGGTTTACTAGACTAGAGGAGAAACACAGTGTGTTAGTGGTGTTACTGGGTGTGGAGGGGAGCACAGTGTGTTAGTTTGTATTGGTGTAGAGGGGAAAACAGTGTGTTGATGGTGTTACTGGATGTAAGGGAAACACAGTGTGTTGATGGTGTTACTGGGTGTAGAGTGGAAACACAGTGTGTGTTTCTGCACTCTGCCTTCACATATTTGTCTGCACTCTGCCTTCCAACCCATGTGTCTGCACTTTGCCTTCACAACCCATGTGTCTGCCTCTGCCTTCACAACCCATGTGTCTGCACTCTGCCTTCACAACCAATGTGTCTGCTCTCTGCCTTCACAACCCATGTGTCTGCACTCTGCCTTCAAACCCATGAGTCTGCACTCTGCCTTCCAACCCAGGGTCTGCCTCTGCCTTCACAACCCATGGTCTGCACTCTGCCTTCAAAACCCCAATGTGTCTGCTCTCTGCCTTCACAACCCATGGGGATGCTTATAGCTTGGCTGATAGCATCCTCAGCCCCAACACTGAGGGCCTAGGATCGATCCGCACCGGTGGAACTTGGACATTTTCCCTTACCTGCTGCCCCTTTCACCTAGTAGGAAGGCCCCTTGGGTGTTGCGCTGTTGTGGGTGGCATCCTGGGGACACAAGATAAACCTAAGTTGCCGAAATTCTATAACCAGGAGCTTTTATGGAGTATGTTAATAATGTCAGCTACGTTTGTGTATCATATACTTGTAGAAATAAAGATTTTTTTTATTATTATTATTATACTCTTATTATTATATGTGGCACTTACATCCAAACAGTAGCCAAAGCACTAACGATGGATTCTCCCCCAAAATATTTTTGGAATATGATTTATTAACAAACCATACTAGATTTTGCAATTATAGACCCTACCTAACACATTTTTTAGAAAACTTTAATTATTTATAAATAAAGGCCAAAAAAAGTAACCATAATTTTTAAGCCTCGACTGGATACAGCATCGAAGATTGTTTGGTTTAAACCCCACCCTACCGTGGTTTGTTTGCAATCGTGTTATCACGATTTCGTGAGTCACGATGATTCACGGAATACGAGACAAGCCTCCTTTGCCCTGTCAACAATGGCTCACCAAAGGAAACACAGAGCTGATTTGAGCGTGGAAATATCTGAGTGGCTGAACACAATGTGCGGGTTCCCCAAGGACCGGTCTTTCTCCAATCATTTTAAAAGCTTCGAAGATGATTTTGAATGGCCGACGTCTACAAATACAGGTAATACCCCGTTCGTCATTTTTCGTTCAAGAATGTTGTTCAAGTGCCATTACCGAACGAAATTTTTTCCCATAAGGAATAATGTAAATTAGATTAGTCATTTTAGACCCCCCAAAAAAAACCTTACAAAAGCACTTACAAAAATAAACTTACATAAAAAGGGCGAGTTTGGAGACCAAACGTAAACCGGGGTCCACTGAGAATCACAGAGTTTGCGGACAACATTGAAAAGCAGTCGCTGCAGTTACGCTGATTTTATAAGTGTTCAGAGACGTGAAAGATAAATTTCAATGCAGCAAGTGAAAAGGGGTTTAATTTTGGTAACAGAATTTTCGCATAATAAAACTTTTGGGTTTTCTAGCCAATACAGCTCATTATCCTTACGTATGTGAAACATCTAACTGCGAGCAACAAAATAATGAAGCCCTGTCTTTCATATCAAGATTGTTTAAAATAACTTTTATCGCATATCATAAATATTAAATAAAATTAAACAAACAAGTGGGGGATGATGGAGAGGACAAACATGCTGGGATCTTTATTAAGAAAAATACATAAGAACCATTACTCAGAGAACTCAGTCTGTTCTTTCTTTAGAAAAGTAGATTACGAGATTCCATTCAGTCATTTAGGATGATAAACTAATATGACACAAATATTAAAAAGCTAAGAAAAATATAAATATTCAATACTGCAAAACAAAGCCATGGAACTCCCAGGTTAAAGGGGCATTTTTTTTTTTCAATCAAGGGACACTGAAAAGATTACTCTCTTAACTTGTGCGAAAACAATACAGACCTTTAATATCCGGTTGGATAAGCCCTGTGCAAATATCGATTTCATTTAAATGCAATACAGGGCTCGGCTACTGCCGCGGGACCT
>WNWK01039103.1:12500-17615 GCA_009830355.1 Cherax destructor
CCCTGATCGGATTGTCCCAGTGGGACTGTTTGTGCTCTTTGGGAGCTGGGCTACTGGCGGGTCTGCCGGATGCCCACCGCACGGCTGCTTCAATGAACCTGGGGTCTTGAGCTCCCACCACACCTCTCAAACGTTCAGGGACAATCTTTTTACTAACCACAGGAGGAAACACGATGACAGAAATGCAGGTAAAGCTACCTGCGTTGCCACCCCCCTATTCCCCCCGTCGCACTGGGGTTGCCCTCCCATTCCGATCCTCTAGTGACAGATTCAGTGCCTTCTTAAAGGCTGATCTCAGGTGTTCTACTGCAAGTGTTGGGGTTTTCAAAAGGGTGCGCACCTGGGAATAAGTGAGTCTTGGGATATAAGACACCTTGTGGGAGAAAAGGGCATCATGGGCATCAAGATCACTTTTTCTTTCCTCCATTCTTTTTTGGTCATTCACTTTGTCCTTGGGAACGGGCGATGGCCTGGTGCCCACGGCCCCAGGAGGTTGTGTTGGAGGAGTGGGAGTAGGACTTCGGGAGGGTTTTTTCCACCCATTTATTATTTCCTGGGTTTTTGTGATGATTTCACATTTGGGATTTAGGATGAGTCCCAAAGGGTTTTTTCCTTTTCTTCCCCATCCTCAACAGGGAAATCCCCAGTACCCCCCCCAAATGCCATCATCCAGGTACTAGATGTTGATCCGGTAGGTGAAGTTAGTTCTTTACTGCCAAACGGAAAGTGGGATGGATCACCCGCTGAACACCCTCAGATGAGGGGAACATGTTCCCAAACAAAAAATGAGGGGTTTTCACCCGCTGAAATGAAGGAAAGAGACTGGGGGAAACCCATCCCGGGCGCTGGCAATTAAAATCAAGTTTATCGGCCTTTCTTCTAGGCCCTGATTGGCCCTTGCCGCATGAGCGCGCTTCCCGCGAGGCCCCCAAAACCCAGTTGGGTGGCTATAAAACTGACGCTTCTGGCAATGGTTTCTTCTGCCGCGGCAATAGACGGGGGGTTACCGAGCAATGGGTCGATATCCCCCTCCCATTTCTTCAAAGCGCATAATGAGGCTCCAAAAAAAAGTTCAATTTCTTCTGGGATTCGCCCAGCCAGGAGTTTTTGGAAAAGTTGTTAATTCGGTTAAAAATTGATGCAGATGGGCCAGTACTGGATTTACCATTTTTTGGGGGTTGTGGGCGAATTCCAGTGTAACCTCCTGCAGATCCTGCTGGAAATGACACTATCGCCTTATAGACCCGATTCTGGGAAAATTAATTGTTCAGTGATGGGGTCTCCGTCAGGCTATGGCTATGGCTATGGCTACGGCATGGTGTCCCTTGTCGGATGCTTGTCTCTTAGTGCTTGAGCTGTGATCTCATCTTTGGGAGCTACAGTGTCGTCACTGTAATTATTCTGATTGCTCTCATTGTGTTGCCTTCTTCGATTTTTTTGCTAACCTGTGCGCAAATTTTCTGTTTTCTTTGGGAATTTTCTTGGTCTACCTCTGTGATTCCTGCGGTGGGGGGGGGCAGAGGGACACAATTATCTGTTCTTGAGTAGTATATATATATATATATATATATATATATATATATATATATATATATATATATATATATATATATATATATATATATTTTTTTTTTTGTCGTGCCGATTAGGTAAAACTTGCGATTTTGGCTTAAATAGCAACGCTCACCTTGCCATATAAGACAAGTAAAAATTTGTGTATGCAATAATTTCGCCAAAATCATTCTGAACATAACGAAAAAAATATATTTCATTGTGTTTGTTATTATTAAATTAATGTTAACGTATATAAAATATATTTAGTTGGGTTAGGCTAAATTAAATTGCGCTTGTTGTAATAAGGTTAGGTAGGTTTTCAAAGTTTCTCTTGGTACAAAATTATAAATTCTTACATTAACATAAATGAAAAAAATATATCTTAAACGTATAATAGAAAATTTTAGAAATGACTTAATTTTAGATGAGTTCTTGCTAATTGACCATTTTTACCTAAGGGCCCGACATATATATATATATATATATATATATATATATATATATATATATATATATATATATATTTTTAAACACCCCCACACACAGGCACAGGCACATACACACACACAACACGCACACACACACAACATAAAACACACACACACACACAGGCACACATATACACAGACACACACGCACACAGGCACACACACAGGCACACACACAACACCTCACACACGCACACAAAGCTTGATATCCAATGATATAAAGTGCTGCACTTTTTTTTTTACGATTTACAGTCACGACTTGTCGGGGGTGAGGGGGCTGAATGATTCATTGACATTAACACTCGAAATATCAACAGTTTTCCGAAATTTACAGTTTGGCAGCAAGACATTTTTCCCAAAACCCCAGAGTTGCGTACGGGTTCAGTGTTCGGGTTTACATTTCATATGTTTGAGGGATACAGCATATTTGTGAAAATTTTGCTTCATTTTGTGGGGGATTTGCACTTCATATATGTGGGGGTTTTACACTTCTTTTTTGGGGGGTTTACACTTCATATTTGTAGGGTTTACACTTCATATTTGTGAGGGATTTACACTTCATTTTGGGGGGTTTTACACTTCATTTTGGGGTTTACACTCATATATGGGGGGTTTTTGCATTTCATTTTGTGGGGGGTTTACACTTCATTTTTGTGGGGGATTTACACTTCATATTTGTGGGGGATTTATACTTTGAATATTATTTCGTTTTTAAACCCAAAATTTTCCGCATTTACAACTGTGGATAATTTTGGGAGTTTGATTTACCCCGGACACCCGGGACCAAACTATCACGAGAACCCAATTTACATAGGGGGGTTTTAATTGTGATTTACATAACCGTGTTAATTGCTGTTTTAAAACATGAACTTTGGCAAATTTACATAAGGGATTTTTGGCACAATTCTTTATTTATATTTTTTCTTACCATTTTATTCATTACGTTTTTCTAAACATGTTAGTTGATTATCCCCCTTTTTTTTTTTTTCCCTTTCCCTTTCCCCTTTTTTTCCCCCCCTCCCTTAATCTTGCTTCCTCACTCGTCACTGTTTTTTTTTCATTAGGTCTTTCATTTTTTTGTTCCTCACGCAGCAACGTTCTTCCAAAATTCCACCCAAAAACTCTTTCGCCTGTCCCATCTCTCACACTTTTGCCTATGTCCCTTGCCCCCTTTTCCCGATCATTATTTTTTTTCCCTCCCCCTGCCCCCCCTTTACCATTACCGCCCCCTTTTTCCTTCTCTTTTTTAAATTTTGGACTAAAATGGGAAAGATAAACAATTACTGTGGATATATTTTTGGGGTTAATTGCCCCCATTTACCTCTGAGATTTATTACAGGTCATGCCTGTACGCCCCCCTCTCTCTCTCTCTCTCTCTCTCCCTCCCTCCGTGCTGCATTTGCGAAGGGGAAATTAGAAAACCGGATGGACATGACTCCGAGATGAAATCAGTTTTTCGATCTAAAGATTTTTATTTAACCTTTAATATATATATATATATATATATATATATATATATATATATATATATATATATATATATATATATATATATATATACATATTATGCAAATGTCGAAAACCGCGAGGATCAAACAACCACGGGGGTAGAATGATGCTCTAGGCCCTTTTATGTTTTAATCAACCCATCATCAGGAGCTTGAAATTGCAGAAAAAAGGGGGGGATGTCCAAAAGTACGCTCTCAGAGGACCGTCCTCTGGGAACGCAAAAAAAAATATATATATATATATATATATATATATATATATATATATATATATATCGTGCCGAATAGGGAAAACTTGGGATTTGGTTAAATAGCAACGGTTTTCTTGCCGAATAAGGCAAGCGAAAAATTTTTAGAATAATTTTCAAAATCATTCTGAACCCAACGAAAAAAATTCATTGTGTTTGTTTATTATTAAATTACTGTAAACTTATCAAAATATATTTATTGGGTTAGGCTAAATTAAATTGCGCTTGTTATAATAGGGGTTTGGTAAGTTTCTAAGGTTCTTTGGTACAAAAAATTTTTATTTTTTCATTAGCTTAAATGAAAAAAAAATATTCTTTAAACGTATAAAAGAAAATTTTAGAAAGGACTTAATTTTAAATGAGTTCTTGCTAATTGACCACTTTACCTATTCGGCACTATACACACACACACACACACACACACACACACACAAAATATATATATATATATATATATATATATATATATATATATATATATATAAAAAAAAAATATATATATATATATATATATATATATATATATATATATATATATATATATAAAGAAGGGTTTTGGGGTCAAAGCTCCCGCGCCCCGGTCTGTGACCAGGCCTCTTTGGGGGATGAGGGTTGATCAACCAGGCTGTTACTGTTGGCCGCACGGAAACCGACATACAAACCACAGCCCGGCTGATGTAATTTGTTGTCACTGGGAAAAAAACAAGGTGACTTGGATAAGACTCTTCCCAATAACTCGGGGGGCGCTGACGGAGGGCTGACGGAGACGCTGACGGAGACGCTGACGGAGATGCTGACAGAACGCTGATGGAGGCGGCAGTTTAGGAGTTTCATTGCAAGTGATGCTATTACAATACTGGGGGGAGCTGGGCAAACGAGTAATTGATGCTGAATATTAAGGGGCTTTCATCAACAGCCGCTGCCTCGCAGGCGTTCACAATGTTTATACGGAAAAACGCCCGAGCAACGGCCCGCTATCCCAAAATTTTGACCCCTGGAATTTCCACTGGGTTTCATATCATGGAACGTTCAAAAACCGGAACATTGCAAAACCACCGGAACATTGCAAGACCACTGGAACGTTTCATATCATGGGAAAGTTGCAAGACCACTGGAACGTTGCAAGACCACCCCAACATTGCGACCCCAACAGTAAGACGAACGGAAGATTCTAAGAAACTGGAAGATTCCCAAAGGGTGGGAATATTCCAGGATGAGAGAGCATTACAAGACGACTTGACGTTTCAGATTCCCAAAGATATAAAACTTTAATTTTACAAAAACCCCCCGAGATTTCCCGAAACCCCCAAAATTCCC
>WNWK01039104.1:0-17615 GCA_009830355.1 Cherax destructor
ATCAATATTTTTATGAATATTTCATATTATTTTCGAAAAATACATGAAACATTAAAAAGCTCAGAAAAATGTGCTAAAATAGTATTTTATTGCATTTTTCGACGATTTAGAGCGGTTTGAGTGCTTTTCTGGCACAACTCATTTTTTAGCTAAAATACTTAGATTTTCACACTTTTAAATAGAATGTCTACTGCAATTCAAATTTATGGGAAAAGTAAGCAAAATTTTATGACTTTCTTTTAGGAAGCTTACTCATATGTATATTTTATCTAAAAAAAAAGTTTTTAAGAAAATCCTTGAAAATGCCTTGAATCGTCAAAAAATGCAATAAAATCAAGTTTTATAGCATTTTTAATATTTCATTATTATTTAACTATTTTTAAAAAATCCCATTAAAAATCTTTAAAATAGAATATTTCATATTATTTTCGAAAAATACATAAAACATTAAAAAGCTCAGAAAAATGTGCTAAAATAGTATTTTATTGCATATTTCGACGTTTTAGAGCGGTTTGAGTGCTTTTCTGACAAAACTCATTTTTTATGGGAAAAGTAAGCAAAATTTAATGATTTTCTTTTATGAAGCTTAATTGTTTTTCAGAAAATCCTTGAAAATGCCTTGAATCGTCAAAAAAATGCAATAAAATAACTATTTATAGCATTTTTTAATATTTATACTTTTAAATTTTTTTAAAAAATCACATTAAAAATCTATAAAAATCAATATTATTATATAATATTTCATATTATTTTTCAAAAAATACATGAAACATTAAAAATATCATAAAAATATGCTAAAACGGTATTTTATTACATATTTCAACGATTTAGAGCGGTTTGAGTGCTTTTCTGACAAAACTCATTTTTAGCTAAAATACGTAGATTTTCAAACTTTTAAATATAATTTCTACTGCAATTGAAATTTATGGGAAAAGTAAGCAAAATTTAATGATTTTCTTTTAGGAAGCTTACTCCTAGGTGTATTTTATCTAAAAAAAAATAGTTTTTTCAGAAAATCCTTGAAAATGCCTTAAATCGTCAAAAAAATCATTTTTTTAGCTAAAATACTTAGATTTTCACACTTTAAAATAGAATTTCTACTAGAATTGAAATTGATGGGAAAAGTAAGCAAAATTTTATGATTTTCTTTTAGGAAGCTTACTCATAGGTATATTTTATCTAAAAAAAAAAGTTTTTAAGAAATTCCTTGAAAAGGCCTTGAATCGTCAAAAAATGCAATAAAATAACGTTTTATAGCATTTTTGAATATTTAAAATTATTTACATATTTTTAAAAAATCCCCTTAAAAATCTATAAAAATCAATATTTTTATAGAATATTTCATATTATTTTCGAAAAATACATGAAACATTAAAAAGCTAAGAAAAATGTGCTAAAATCGTATTTTATTGCATATTTCGACGTTTTAGAGCGGTTTGAGTGCTTTTCTGACAAAACTCATTTTTTATGGGAAAAGTAAGCAAAATTTAATGATTTTCTTTTATGAAGCTTACTTATAGGTGTATTCTATCTAAAAAAAATTGTTTTTCAGAAAATCCTTGAAAATGCCTTGAATCGTCAAAAAATGCAATAAAATAACTATTTATAGCATTTTTTAATATTTATACATTTACATTTTTTTTAAAAAATCACATTAAAAATCTATAAAAATCAATATTATTATAGAATATTTCATATTATTTTTCAAAAAATACATGAAACATTAAAAATATCATAAAAATATGCTAAAATGGTATTTTATTACATATTTCAACGATTTAGAGCGGTTTGAGTGCTTTTCTGACAAAACTCATTTTTAGCTAAAATACGTTGATTTTCAAACTTTTAAATAGAATTTCTACTGCAATTGATATTTATGGGAAAAGTAAGCAAAATTTAATGATTTTCTTTTAGGAAGCTTACTCCTAGGTGTATTTTATCTAAAAAAAAATAGTTTTTTCAGAAAATCCTTGAAAATGCCTTAAATCGTCAAAAAATGCAATTAATTATATACATATTTTTAAAAAATCCCATTAAAAATCTTTAAAAATCAATATTTTTTTAGAATATTTCATATTATTTTCTCAGAAAAATGTGCTAAAATAGTATTTTATTGCATATTTCGACGTTTTAGAGCAGTTTGAGTGCTTTTCTTACAAAACTCTTTTTTTAGCTAAAATACTTAGATTTTCACACTTTTAAATAGATTTTCTACTAGAATTGAAATTTATGGGAAAAGTAAGCAAAATTTTATGATTTTCTTTTAGGAAGCTTACTCATAGGTATATTTTATCAAAAAAAAAAAGTTTTTAGGAAAATCCTTGAAAATACCTTGAATCGTCAAAAAATGCAATAAAATAACGTTTTATAGCATTTTTGAATTATTTACATATTTTTAAAAAATCCCGTTAAAAATCTATAAAAATCAATAATAATTTAGAATATTTCATATTATTTTCGAAAAATACATGAAACATTAAAAAGCTCAGAAAAATGTTCAAAAATAGTATTCTATTGCATTTTTCGACAATTTAGAGCGGTTTGAGAGCTTTTATGGCAAAACTCATTTTTTAGCTAAAATACTTAGATTTTCACACTTTTAAATAGAATTTCTACTGCAATTGAAATTTATGGGAAAAGTAAGCAAAATTTAATGATTTTCTTTTAGGAAGCTTACTTATAGGTGTATTTTATCTAAAAAAAGTTTTTCAGAAAATCTTTGAAAATGCCTTATATCGTCAAAAAAAGCAATAAAATCAAGTTTTATAGCATTTTTGAATATTTATAAATTATTTACATATTTTTAAAAAATCCCATTAAAAATCTATAAAAATCAATAATAATTTAGAATATTTCATATTATTTTCGAAAAATACATGAAACATTAAAAAGCTCAGAAAAATGTGCTAAAATTGTATTTTATTGCATTTTTCGACGATTTAGAGCGGTTTGAGTGCTTTTCTGGCACAACTCATTTTTTAGCTAAAATACTTAGATTTTCACACTTATAAATAGAATTTCTACTGCAATTGAAATTTATGGGAAAAGTAAGCAAAATTTTATGACTTTCTTTTAGGAAGCTTACTCATATGTATATTTTATCTAAAAAAAATGTTTTTAAGAAAATCCTTGAAAATGCCTTTAATCGTCAAAAAATGCAATAAAATCAAGTTTTATAGCATATTTAAATATTTCATTATTATTTAACTATTTTAAAAAAATCACATTAAAAATCTTTAAAATATAATATTTCATATTATTTATCAACAAATACATGAAACATTAAAAATATCATAAAAATGTGCTAAAATTGTATTTTATTACATATTTCGACGATTTAGAGCGGTTTGAGTGCTTTTCTGACAAAACTCATTTTTTAGCTAAAATACGTAGATTTTCAAACTTTTAAATAGAATTTCTACTGCAATTGAAATTTATGGAAAAGTAAGCAAAATTTATGGGATTTTTAAAATGTAAATAATTATAAATATTCAAATGTATAAAACTTGATTTATTATTTGACATTTAAGGCATTTTCAAGTTTTTGAAAATATTTTTAATAAAATATACCTAGAGTAACTTCTAAAGAAAATCATAAAATTTTTCTTTTCCCATAAATTTCAATTCGTAAATTCAATTTAAAGTGTGAAAATTAAGTATTTTAGCTAAATGGTTTGCCAAAAACCTCAAACCGTCTAAAACGTCAAATACAATAAAATGATTTTACCATTTTCTGAGTTTTAATGTTTCATGTATTTTTCGAAAATAATATGAAATATTCTAAATTAATATTGATTTTTATAGATTTTTATTGGGATTTTTTTAAAAATATGTAAATAATTAATAAATATTCAAAAATGCTATAAAACTTTTTTGCATTTTTTGACGATTTAAGGCATTTTCAAGGATTTTGTGAAAAACTATTTTTTTACATAAAATATACCTATGAGTAAGCTTCTTAAAAGAAAATCATAAAATTTTGCTTACTTTTCCGATAAATTTCAATTGCAATAGAAATTCTATTTAAAAGTGTGAAAACCTAAGTATTTTAGCTAAAAAATGAGTTTTGTCAGAAAAGCATAAAACCGCTCTAAAACGTCGAAATATGCCATAAAATGCGATTTTAGCACATTTTTCTGAGCTTTTTAATGTTTCATGTATTTTTCGAAAATAATATGAAATATTCTATAAAAATATTGATTTTTATAGATTTTTAATGGAATTTTTTAAAAATATGTAAATAATTTATATATATTCAAAAATACTATAAAACGTTATTTTATTGCATTTTTTGACGATTTAATGCATTTTCAAGGATTTTCTGAAAAACTATTTTTTTAGATAAAATATACCTATAAGTAAGCTTCCTAAAAGAAAATCATAAAATTTTGCTTACTTTTCCCATAAATTTCAATTTCAGTAGGTATATTTTATGTAAAAAAATAGTTTTTCACAAAATCCTTGAAAATGTTGAAATCATCAAAAAAATGCAATAAAATCAAGTTTTATAGCATTTTTAATATTTATAAATTATTTCATATTTTAAAATATTAAAATTCTATAAAAATCAATATTAATTTAGAATATTTCATATTATTTTGAAAATACATGAAAATTAAAATTCAAAATTGCTAAAATCTATTTTTTGCATTTTCGACGTTTAAGCTTTAGTTTTCTGGCAAAACTATTTTGTAAAATACTACATTTCACATTTAATTGTTACTGAAATTGAAATTATGGAAAAGTAGAAATTTTATGATTTTCTTTAAAGTTATATAGTATTTTATCTAAAAATAGTTTTCAAAAATCCTGAAATGCTTAAACGTCAAAATGCAATAAAATCAAGTTTTAAGCATTTTTGATATTTTAATTTCATATTTTTAAAAATCTTAAAACCTATAAAAATCAATATTTTTAGAATATTTCATATTTTTTCGAAATATATAAATATGTAAAATCGTATTTTATTGCATATTTCGACGTTTAAGGTTTGAGTGCTTTTCAAAATATTTAGCTTAAAATACTTAGATTTTCACTTTAAAATTTCTACTGCAATTGAAATTTATGGAAAAGTAAGAAATTTTATGATTTTCTTGAAGCTTACTCTAAGTATATTTATCTAAAAAATGTTGAATCGTAAAAATGCAAAAAATACCGTTTTATAGATTTTTATTATATATTAATTATTTAATATTTTTAAAAATTATTAAAATCTATAAATCAATATTTATAGAATATTCATATATTTGAAAATACATGAAACACTAAAAGCTCAAAAATGCTAAAATCCATTTTCGAAAATAATATGAAATATTCATAAAAATTTGATTTTATAGATTTTAATTATTTTTAAAAATATTAAATAATTTATAATATTAAAATACTTAAAACTTATTTTATTGCATTTTACGATTAAGGCATTTTCAGGATTTCTGAAAAACTATTTTTAGATAAAATATACCTATGAGTAACTCTAAAGAAAATCATAAAATTTTGCTTACTTTTCATAAATTCATTGCAGAGAATTCTATTTAAAAGTGTGAAAATCTAAGTATTTACTGAAAATGAGTTTTGAAGAAAACTAACCGCTCAAAACGTCGAAATATGCAAGAAAATACGATTTTAGCACATTTTTCTGAGCTTTTAATGTTTCATGTATTTTTCGAAAATATATGAAATATTCTATAAAATATTGATTTTATAGATTTTTAATGGGATTTTAAAATATATAAATAATAATAATATTCAAAATGCTATAAAACGTATTTTATTGCATTTTTGACGATTCAAGGCATTTTCACGGATTTTCTGAAAAACTATTTTTAAATAAAATATACCTATGAGTAAGCTACTTAAAGAAAATCATAAAATTTTGCTTACTTTTCCATAAATTTCAATTCATAGAAATTCTATTTAAAAGTGTGAAAACTAAGTATTTTAGCTAAAAATAGTTTTGTCAGAAAAGCATCAAACCGCTCTAAAACGTCGAAATATGCCATAAAATGCGATTTTAGCACATTTTTTTGAGCTTTTAATGTTTCATGTATTTTTCGAAAATATATGAAATATTCTATAAAAATATTGATTTTTATAGATTTTATGGATTTTTAAAAATATGTAAATAATTATAATATTAAAAATCTATAAAACGTTATTTTATTGCATTTTTGACGATTTAAGCATTTTCAAGGATTTTCTGAAAAACTATTTTTTAGATAAAATATACCTATAGTAAGCTTCCTAAAAGAAAATCATAAAATTTTGCTTACTTTTCCCATAAATTTCAATTGCAGTAATTCTATTTAAAGTGTGAAAATCTAAGTATTTTAGCTGAAAATGAGTTTGCTAGAAAAGCACTCAAACCTCAAAAGTCAAATATGCAATAAAATCGATTTTAGCAATTTTCTAATTTTTAATGTTTCATGTATTTTCGAAAATCATATGAAATATTCTATAAAAATATTGATTTTAGAATATTTAATGATTTTAAAATATATGAATTAATAAATTCAAAAATGCTAAAACTTGATTTTATTGCATTTTGACGATTTAGACATTTCAGAGTGTTTTTGGCAAAACTATTTTTAGTAAAATATACATATTAACTTTAAAAATCATAAATTTTGCTTAACTTTTCCAATAAATTTCAATTTTCATGATTTCTTTAAAAGTGTGAAATAGGTTATTTTAGCTAAAAATGAGTTTTTCAAAAACACTAAATGCCTCTAAACATAAATATGCAATAAAATCAAGTTTTAAAGCATTTTTGAATTTTTAATTTTACATATTTTAAAATAATTAAATACTATAAAAATATATTTTTTAGATTTTAATGTATTTTCGAAATATACTAAATATGGTAAATATATTATTCATATATGACGTTTTAGAAACGGTTTGAGTTGCTTTTTGGCAAAACTCATTTTCAAGTAAATTTTGAGAACACACATTTTAATAAATTTCTACTGCAATAATTTATGGGAAAAAATCATAATTATGATTTTGCTTTAGCTTACTCATAGGATATTTTATCTAATAGTTGAATTCATCAAAAGTGCAATAAAATCCGTTTTAAGCATTTTATTATATATTAATATTTCATATTTTAAAACACTTAAATCATAAAATCAATATCATAAATATTTCATATTATTTCGAAAATACATGAAACATTAAAAGTCAGAAATGTGCTAAAATCGCATTTTCGAAAATAATATGAAATATTCTATAAAAATATTGATTTTTATAGATTTTTAATTGAATTTTTAAAAATATGTAAATAATTTATATATATTAAAAATACTATAAAACTTGATTTTATTGCATTTTTGACGATTTAAGGCATTTTCAAGGATTTTTGAAAAACTATTTTTTACATAAAATATACCTATGAGTAAGTTTCCTAAAAGAAAATCATAAAATTTTGCTTACTTTTCCCATAAATTTCAATTGCAGTAGAAATTCTATTTAAAGTGTGAAAATCTAAGTATTTTAGCTGAAAAATGAGTTTGTCAGAAAAGCACTCAAACCGCTCTAAAACGTCGAAATATGCAATAAATACGATTTTAGCACATTTTCTGAGCTTTTTAATGTTTCATGTATTTTCGAAAATAATATGAAATATTCTATAAAAATATTGATTTTTATAGATTTTTAATGGGATTTTTAAAAATATTAAATAATTAATAAATATTAAAAATGCTATAAAACTTGATTTTATTGCATTTTTGACGATTAAGGCATTTTCAAGGATTTTCTGAAAAACTATTTTTTTAGATAAAATATACCTATAAGTAAGCTTCCTAAAAGAAAATCATAAAATTTTGCTTACTTTTCCCATAAATTTCAATTGCAGTAGAAATTCTATTTAAAGTGTGAAAATCTAAGTATTTTAGCTGAAAATGAGTTTTGCCAGAAAAGCACTCAAACCGCTCTAAAACGTCGAAATATGCAATAAAATACGATTTTAGCACATTTTTCTGAGCTTTTTAATGTTTCATGTATTTTTCGAAAATAATATGAAATATTCTATAAAAATATTGATTTTTATAGATTTTTAATGGGATTTTTTAAAAATATATAAATAAATAATAAATATTCAAAATGCTATAAAACTTGATTTTATTGCATTTTTTTACGATTTAAGGCATTTTCAAGGATTTTCTGAAAAACTATTTTTTTAGATAAAATATACCTATGAGTAAGCTTCCTAAAAGAAAATCATAAAATTTTGCTTACTTTTCCCATAAATTTCAATTGCAGTAGAAATTCTATTTAAAAGTGTGAAAATCTATTTTAGCTGAAAATGAGTTTTGCCAGAAAAGCACTCAAACCGCTCTAAAACGTCGAAATATGCAATAAAATACGATTTCAGCAAATGTTTCTGAGCTTTTTAATGTTTCATGTATATTTCGAAAATAATATGAAATATTCTATAAAAATATTGATTTTTATAGGTTTTTAATGGGATTTTTTAAAAATATGTATATAAATAATAAATATTCAAAAATGCTATAAAACTTGATTTTATTGCATTTTTTGACGATTTAAGGCATTTTCAAGGAGTTTGTGAAAAACTATTTTTTTAGATAAAATATACATATGAGTAAGCTTCCTAAAAGAAAATCATAAAATTTTGCTTACTTTTCCCATAAATTTCATTTGCAGTAGAAATTCTATTTAAAAGTGTGAAAATGTAAGTATTTTAGCTAAAAAATGAGTTTTGCCAGAAAAGCACTCAAACCGCTCTAAAACGTCGAAATATGCAATAAAATACGATTTTAGCACATTTTTCTGAGCTTTTTAATATTTCATGTATATTTCGAAAATAATATGAAATATTCTAAATTAATATTGATTTTTATAGATTTTTAATGGGATTTTTTAAAAATATGTAAATAATTAATAAATATTCAAAAATGCTATAAAACTTGATTTTATTGCATTTTTTGACGATTTAAGGCATTTTCAAGGATTTTGTGAAAAACTATTTTTTTAGATAAAATATACCTATGAGTAAGCTTCCTAAAAGAAAATCATAAAATTTTGCTTACTTTTCCCATAAATTTCAATTGCAGTAGAAATTCTATTTAAAAGTGTGAAAATGTAAGTATTTTAGCTAAAAATGAGTTTTGAGAAAACATCAAACGCTTAAAACGTCGAAATATGCAATAAAATCGATTTTAGACATTTTCTGAGTTTAATTTTCATGTATTTTTCGAAAATATATGAAATATTCTATAAAAATATTGATTTTTATAGATTTTTAATGGGATTTTTAAAAATATGTAAATAATTAATAATATTCAAAATGCTATAAAACGTTATTTTATTGCATTTTTGACGATTCAAGGCATTTTCACGGATTTTCTGAAAAACTATTTTTAGATAAAATATACCTATGAGTAAGCTTCTAAAAGAAAATCATAAAATTTTGCTTACTTTTCCCAATAGTATTTTATTGCAATTAATTTAGTTGAAAGGGTTAAGTAGTTTTTTGAAAAACTTTTTAGGTTATTTTATAAAATTTTATAAATCTTGCAATTTAAATTTATGGAAAATAAGCAAAATTTAATGATTTTTCTTTTGAAGTTACTTATAGGTTATTTATTAAAAAATTTTTTCAAAAATCTTGAAAATGCTATCAAAATAATAATAAGTTATACATTTTAATATTATATTATTTAAAAACTAAAATCTTAAAATATATTTTATGAATATTTTATTTAAATACATGAAACATAAATCAAAATTAAATGTATTTATTCATATTTCGAATTTGAGGTTGAGCTTTTCTAATTTCAAACTTAAATAAATCACTGCATTAAATTTGGAATAAGCAAAATTTAATTTTTATGAAGCTTATTTAGGTTTATCAAAATTTTTTTAGAAAATCCTTATTCAAATGCAATAAATCTTATACATTTAATATTATAAATTACATATTTTAAATCCCATTAAATCTATAAAATCAATATTTAGAATATTTATATTATTTTAAAATACATGAACATTAAAACTAAAATGTTAATATTTTATGCTTCGGATTTAAGCGTTTATTTTCAAAACTCATTTATAATACTAGATTCAACTTAAAAATTTAAATTAAATTTTGAAAATAGCAATTAGTTTTAAACTATGTATTATCTAAAATTTTAGAAAACCTTGAAAATGCCTATCAAAATGCAATAAAATAAGTTACTTTTATTTATTATAATATTTAAATCATTAAAATCTTAAAATCAATTTATTAAAATTTCATTATTTTCAAACATGAACATAAAGCTCAGAAAATTGTAAAATAGTTTTATTCATTTCGACGTAAGCGGTTTGAGTGCTTTCTGCAAAACTCATTTTTAGCTAAAATACTTAGATTTCACTTAAATAGAATTTCTCTGCAATTTAAATTTATGGAAAATAACAAATTTTATTTTTAGGAACTTACTCTAGTTATTTTATCTAAAAATTTTAAAAATCTTTTAAATATTTAATTTTTTTTAAATCATAAATTTAAAAATCATAAATTTAAAAATCAATTATTTTTAAAAATAGAAAATAAACTCAAATTCTAAAATGATTTTATTCATATTTCACTTAACGGTTTAGCTCTGAAAATCATTTCTTGACAAACTTAATAAATTTTCATTAAATTTGAATGGGAAGTTCTTATAGGTATATTTATCTAAAATATATTTTTAAAAATTGAAAATGCTTAAATTCAAAATCAAAATAATTGTTATATTTTAATTTATATATTTATATTTAAATCTAAAATCATAAAATATTTGAATATTATTATTTCAAATAAAATAAACAAATTAAATATCTAAAAATGTGCTAAAACATTTCTAAAACAGTTATCAAACTTAAATAAATTTTCTGCAATTTAAATTATGGAAGAACAAATTATGATTTTTAGGAAGCTTACTATAGTTATTATCTAAAAATTTTAAAAATCTTGAAAATATAATTCAAAATGAATAAAATAGTTATAGCATTTAAATATTAAATTATTTAATATTTAAAATCATTAAACTTAATAATTTATTAAATATTTCATATTTTCAAATACATGAAACATTAATCAAAAATGCAAAATGGTATTTATTCATATTTCGCTTTAGAGGTTTGGGCTGCTTTTAACGTTAATATTATCATTGAATTATGGAATGGTTATTTTTTAGGACTTATTAGTTTTTTATCAAAATTTAGAATCTAATCTTATCTCAAATCAAAATAAGTTTTATACTTTATATATTTACAAAATCCCATTAAATCTATAACAATTTTTAATATCATATTTAAAAATGACATTTGAAATGCAAATTTTGAATTCACGTTAGAGTTATTCTGATATTATTTAGAATATTTCATATTATTTTCAAAAATACATGAAACATTAAAAAGCTCAGAAAATATGCTAAAATGGTATTTTATTGCATATTTCGACGTTTTAGACGGTTTGAGTGCTTTTCTGACAAAACTCATTTTTAGCTAAAACTTAGATAATCAAACTTTTAAATAAATTTCTACGCAATTGAAATTTATGGGAAAATAAGCAAAATTTAATGATTTTCTTTTAGGAAGCTTACTTATAGGTGTATTTTATCTAAAAAATATTTTTAGAAAATCTTTGAAAATGCCTTAATCGTCAAAAAATGCAATTAAAATCAAGTTTTATAGCATTTTTAATATTTCATTATTATTTAACTATTTTTAAAAAATCCCATTAAAAATCTTTAAAAATCAATATTTTTATAGAATATTTCATATTATTTTGAAAAATACATGAAACATTAAAAAGCTCAGAAAAATGTGCTAAAATGTATTTTATTGCATATTTCGACGTTTTAGAGCGGTTTGAGTGCTTTTCTGACAAAACTCATTTGCAAAATACTTAAATCATTAAGAATTTACTGCAATTGAAATTTATGGAAAGAAGCAATTTTAATTTTTTTTTACTTATCATAAGTTATTTTATCTAAAAAATATTTTTCAGAAAATCTTTGAAAATGCCTTGAATCGTCAAAAATGCAATAAAATAACGTTTTATAGCATTTTTAATATTTATAAATTATTTACATATTTTTAAAAATCCATTAAAAATCTATAAAAATCAATATTATTATAGAATATTTCATATTATTTTCAAAAATACATGAAACATTAAAAACTCAGAAAATGTGCTAAAATGGTATTTTATTGCATATTTCGACGTTTAGAGCGGTTTGAGTGCTTTTCTGACAAAACTCATTTTTACTAAAATACTTAGATTATCAAACTTTTAAATAGAATTTCTACTGCAATTGAAATTTATGGGAAAAGTAAGCGAAATTTTATGATTTTCTTTGGGAAGCTTACTCATAGGTATATTTGATCTAAAAAAAAAGTTGAATCGTCAAAAAATGCAATAAAATACCGTTTTATAGCATTTTTTATTATATATTAATTATTTACATATTTTTAAAAAATCCTAATAAAAATCTATAAAAATCAATATTTTTATAGAATATTTCATATTATTTTCGAAAAATACATGAAACATTAAAAAGCTCAGAAAAATGTGCTAAAATCGCATTTTTCGAAAATAATATGAAATATTCTATAAAAATATTGATTTTTATAGATTTTTAATTGAATTTTTTAAAAATATGTAAATAATTTATATATATTAAAAAATACTATAAAACGTTATTTTATTGCATTTTTTGACGATTCAAGGCATTTTCATGGATTTTCTGAAAAACTATTTTTTTTAGATAAAATATACCTATGAGTAAGCTTCCTAAAAGAAAATCATAAAATTTTGCTTACTTTTCTCATAAATTTCAATTGCAGTAGAAATTCTATTTAAAAGTGTGAAAATCTAAGTATTTTACCTGAAAAATGAGTTTTGCAAGAAAAGCACTCATACTGCTCAAAAACGTCGAAATATGCAAGAAAATACGATTTTAGCACATTTTTCTGAGCTTTTTAATGTTTCATGTATTTTTCGAAAATAATATGAAATATTCTATAAAAATATTGATTTTTATAGATTTTTAATGGGATTTTTAAAAATATATAAATAAATAATAAATATTCAAAATGCTATAAAACGATATTTTATTGCATTTTTTGACGATTCAAGGCATTTTCACGGATTTTCTGAAAAACTATTTTTTTAAATAAAATATACCTATGAGTAAGCTACTTAAAAGAAAATCATAAAATTTTGCTTACTTTTCCTATAAATTTCAATTGCAGTAGAAATTCTATTTAAAAGTGTGAAAATCTAAGTATTTTAGCTAAAAAATGAGTTTTGCCAGAAAAGCACTCAAACCGCTCTAAAACGTCGAAATATGCAATAAAATACGATTTTAGCACATTTTTCTAAGCTTTTTAATATTTCATGTATTTTTCGAAAATAATATAGATTTTTAATGGGATTTTTTAAAATATGTATATAATTAATAAATATTAAAAAATGCTATAAAACTTGATTTTATTGCATTTTTTGACGATTTAAGGCATTTTCAAGGATTTTGTGAAAAACTATTTTTTTAGATAAAATATACCTATGAGTAAGCTTCCTAAAATAAAATCATAAAATTTTGCTTACTTTTCCCATAAATTTCAATTGCAGTAGAACTTCTATTTAAAAGTGTGAAAATCTAAGTATTTTAGCTGAAAATGAGTTTTGCTAGAAAAGCACTCAAACCGCTCTAAAACGTCGAAATATGCAATAAAATACGATTTCAGCAAATGTTTCTGAGCTTTTTAATGTTTCATGTATATTTCGAAAATAATATGAAATATTCTATAAAAATATTGATTTTTATAGGTTTTTAATGGGATTTTTTAAAAATATGTATATAAATAATAAATATTCAAAAATGCTATAAAACTTGATTTTATTGCATTTTTTGACGATTTAAGGCATTTTCAAGGAGTTTGTGAAAAACTATTTTTTTAGATAAAATATACCTATGAGTAAGCTTCCTAAAAGAAAATCATAAAATTTTGCTTACTTTTCCTATAAATTTCAATTGCAGTAGAAATTATATTTAAAAGTGTGAAAATGTAAGTATTTTAGCTAAAAAATGAGTTTTGTCAGAAAAGCATCAAACCGCTCTAAAACGTCGAAATATGCATTAAAATGCGATTTTAGCACATTTTTCTGAGCTTTTTAATGTTTCATGTATTTTTCGAAAATAATATGAAATATTCAATAAAAACATTGATTTTTATAGATTTTTAATGGGATTTTTTAAAAATATGTATATATATAATAAATATTCAAAAATGCTACAAAACTTGATTTTATTGCATTTTTTGACGATTTAAGGCATTTTCAAGGATTTTGTGAAAAACTATTTTTTTACATAAAATATACCTTTGAGTAAGCTTCCTAATAGAAAATCATAAAATTTTGCTTACTTTTCCCATAAATTTCAATTGCAATAGAAATTCTATTTAAAAGTGTGAAAATCTAAGTATTTTAGCTAAAAAATGAGTTTTGCCAGAAAAACACTCAAACCGCTCTAAAACGTCGAAATATGCAATAAAATACGATTTTAGCACATTTTTCTGAGATTTTTAATGTTTCATGTATTTTTCGAAAATAATATGAAATATTCTAAATTAATATTGATTTTTATAGATTTTTAATGGGATTTTTTAAAAATATGTCAATAATTAATAAATATTAAAAAATACTATAAAACGTTATTTTATTGCATTTTTTGACGATTCAAGGCATTTTCATGGATTTTCTGAAAAACTATTTTTTTTAGATAAAATATACCTCTGAGTAAGTTTCCTAAAAGAAAATCATAAAATTTTGCTTACTTTTCTCATAAATTTCAATTGCAGTAGAAATTCTATTTAAAAGTGTGAAAATCTAAGTATTTTACCTGAAAAATGAGTTTTGCAAGAAAAGCACTCAAACCGCTCTAAAACGTCGAAATATGCAAGAAAATACGATTTTAGCACATTTTTCTGAGCTTTTTAATGTTTCATGTATTTTTCGAAAATAATATGAAATATTCTATAAAAATATTGATTTTTATAGATTTTTAATGGGATTTTTTAAAAATATATAAATAAATAATAAATATTCAAAATGCTATAAAACTTGATTTTATTGCATTTTTTTACGATTTAAGGCATTTTCAAGGAGTTTGTGAAAAACTATTTTTTTAGATAAAATATACATATGAGTAAGCTTCTTAAAAGAAAATCATAAAATTTTGCTTACTTTTCCCATAAAAAAATGAGTTTTGCAGAAAAGCACTCAAACCGCTCTAAAACGTCGAAATATGCAATAAAATACGATTTTAGCACATTTTCTGAGCTTTTTAATGTTTCATGTATTTTCGAAAATAATATGAAATATTTAAATATTGATTTTATAGATTTTAATGGATTTTTAAAAATATGTAAATAATTATAAATATTAAAATGCTATAAAACGATTTTATTGCATTTTGACATTAAGGCATTTTCAAGTAATAATTATAAATATTAAAAATCTATAAAACTTATTTTATTCATTTTTGACGATTAAGAGCATTTTCAAGGATTTTGAAAAACTATTTTTAGATAAAATATACTATGAGTAATTCCTAAAAGAAAATCATAAAATTTTGCATATATTTCCCATAATTTCAATTCAGTAGAAATTTTATTTAAAAGTGTGAAAATTAAGTATTTTAGCTAAAAATAGTTTTGCGAAAACATCAAACCTCTAAATCGAAATATGCAATAAAATCGATTTTAGCAATTTCTGAGTTTTAAATGTTTCATGTATTTTCGAAAATATTGAAATATTCTAAAAAATATTGATTTTTATAGATTTTTTAATGGTTTTAAAAATAGTATAATTAATAAATATTAAAATCTATAAAACGTTATTTTATTGCATTTTTGACATTAAGGCATTTTCAGATTTTCTGAAAAACTATTTTTAGATAAAATATACCTATGATAAGCTTCTAAAGAAAATCATAAAATTTTGCTTACTTTTCCATAATTAATTTCGTAAAATTCTTTAAAAGTGTGAAAATTAAGTATTTTAGCTAAAATGAGTTTTGCCAGAAAAGCACTCAAACGCTCTAAAACGTCGAAATATGCAATAAAATACGATTTAGCACATTTTAGTTTTAATGTTTCATGTATGGAAATATTCTAAAAGAAATATTTTTATAGATTTTTTAATGGGATTTTTTTAAAAATATGTAAATAATTAATAAATATTTAAAATTCTATAAAAAGTTACTTTTGCATTTTTGACGATTAACATTTTTAAGGGGCAAAAACTTTTTTTAAAAAAATCCTATGAGTAAGCTTCCCAAAGAAAAAAAAAATTTTCTTCTTTTATAATTTCTTTGCAGTGAAATTCTATTTAAAAAATGTGAAAATCGTAACAAAAAAGGTTTTTTCAAAAGCATCAAACCGCCCTTTAAAAATCAAAAAAATCCCTAAAATAGATTTTTGCACATTTTCGACTTTTAATGTTTTATGTTTTTAAAATTATAAATATTCTTAAAATTTGATTTTTTTAGTTTTTTTTTGGGGTTTTTTAAAAAATGTAAATAAATAATAAATTTCAAAATGCTATAAAAATTGATTTTTTGCATTTTTTACATTAAGACATTTTCAAGATTTTTTGAAAATATTTTTAGATAAAATATACCTATGGTAACCCCAAAGAAAATCATAAAATTTTGCCTTTTCCCCTAAAATTTTAATTGGTAGAATTCATTTTAAAAATGTGAAAAACAAATATTTTAGCTGAAAAAAGGTTTTTGGGAAAAAACTCAAACCCCCTAAAAAATGAAATATAATAAAACCGATTTTAACTTTTCGACTTTTTTAAAAGTTTATGTATTTTTCAGAATATGAAAAATTTATAAAAAAATTTATTTTTTTGATTTTTAATGAATTTTTAAAAAAATGTAAATAATTAATAAATTTCAAAAAAAGCTATAAAAAGATTTTATTAATTTTTTGATTTAAGGCATTTTCGGTTTTGTGAAAAACAATTTTTTAGATAAAAAATCCTTGATCTTCCCAAAAAAAAATCTTTTTGCTTCTTTTTCCCTAAAATTTAATTAGTAGAAATTATTTAAAGTTGAAAATGTTCTTTAGTAAAAAAAGGTTTTTTCAGAAACATCAAATAACAGTCAATTATATAAAATGCGTTTTAGCCATTTTTTTGGCTTTTTAATGTTTATTATTTTTGAAGTAAATAAATTTCTTAAAAAAATTTATTTTATAGATTTTAATGGGATTTTTTTAAAAAAATAAAATAATTTATATATATTCAAAAAAATTTTTAAAACGTTATTATATTTTTTTTAGATTCAAAAGGGATTTTAGGTTTTCTGAAAAACTATTTTTTGATAAAATTACCTATGAGTAACTTCCTAAAAAAATCATAAAATTTTCTTACTTTTCCATAAATTTTAAAATTTCATCAAATTATTTAAAATGGAAAATCAATTTTGCTGAAAAATGGTTTGCCCGAAAAAAACCCCAAATCTAAAATCGAAATATGCAATAAAAAACCGATTTTTTAAAATTTTTTTGAGCTTTTTAATGTTTCATGTATATTTTGAAAAAATAAAAAATTC
>WNWK01039105.1:0-17615 GCA_009830355.1 Cherax destructor
GGATGGGATAGACTCAGAAGTGTCTCTGTTCGCAGATGATGTGAAATTAATGAGGAGAATCACATCGGAAGAGGACCAAGCAGGACTTCAAACAGACTGGACAAGCTTGACATCTGGTCTAGCAACTGGCTTCTCGAATTCAATCCCACCAAATACAAAGTCATGAAGATCGGAGAAGGGCAAAGAAGACCGCTGACAGAGTACAGGCTAGGTGGACAAGGGCTACAAACCTCGGCAAGGAGAAAGACCTTGGGGTGAGTATAACGCCAAGTACGTCTCCGGAGGCACACATCAACCAGATAACTGCGGCAGCATATGGGCGACTGGCAAACCTAAGATTAGCGTTCCGTTACCTAAACAAGGAATCGTTCAAGACACTGTACACCGTGTACGTCAGGCCCATACTAGAATATGCAGCACCAGTCTGGAACCCACACCTGGTCAAGCACGTAAAGAAACTAGAGAAAGTGCAAAGGTTTGCGACAAGGCTAGTTCTACAACTCAGGGGTCTGTCCTATGAAGAAAGGTTGAGGGAAATAGGACTAACAACACTGGAGGAAAGAAGGGTCAGAGGAGACATGATAACGACATACAAAATACTGCGGGGAATCGACAAGGTAGACAGGGACAGGATGTTCCAGAGAGGGAACTCAGAAACAAGGGGACACAACTGGAAGCTGAAGACTCAGATGAGTCAAAGGGATGTTAGGAAGCATTTCTTCAGCCACAGAGTAGTCAGGAAGTGGAATAGTCTAGAGAAAGATATAGTGGAGGCAGGAACCATACATAGTTTTAAGACAAGGTATGATAAAGCTCATGGAGCAGGGAGAGCAGAGACCCAGTAGCGGACAGCGAAGAGGCGGGGCCAGGAGCTGAGTCTCGACCCCTGCAACCACAATTACGTGAGTACAATTAGGTGAGTACACACACACACACACACACACATGCACAGACAGGAACCAGAGTCACAGAGGGAAAGGCAATGGGAGGAGGAGAGGGCGAAGTCAGTGTTTATTCATGGGCTCCAGGAGAGCGAGGGAAGGACACCCACTGAAAGACGGCAGGCAGAAAGAAAGGAGATTCAGAACATAATCACTGAAATAGGTGAAGAGGACATGTCCGAGATTGTAAATTTTCAGAGAATATGGGGGTACGTGAAGGGGAGAAAACGACCAATCAAGCTGATTTTCAGGGAAGAAAGAGTGCGAAACAGGATCCTCCTAGGGAAACCATGGTTGAAGGAATCGGCAGAATGCAAGAGGGTGTTCCTAGACCGAGACAGAACAAAAACAGAACGACAGCAGCTGAGGGAGAGGACACAAAAGCAAAAGGAACAAAGACGAGAGACAAGGACAGAATCAGCAGAGGACAACCAGATCAGGACAGAGCAACAAGAGCAAGCACAGAACCATCCCCAGAACCCCACAACCAATAATGCTATCCCAACACAAACCACAATCCCCCACCCAACACTCCACTATAGAATCCCGCAGTTCACTGCCAGGTCCCCCATCACCACAGACCCCCCAAAACACAGTGTTGGAGATGAAACTGAAGGTATGGTACACCAATGCTGACGGAATAACAAATAAGTGGGAGGAGTGGCACGAAAGAGTCAAAGAGGCATCACAGGACATCATAGCTCTCACCGAAACCAAGCTCACGGGTATGATAACAGATGCCATCTAAACAACGGGATATCAGATCCTGAGGAAAGACAAAGGAAACAGAGGGGATGGAGGAGTGGCACTGCTGATCAAAAACCGATGGGATTTTGATGAGCTGGAGAGAGGAGACAGAGGAAAAGCAAGAGATTACATAGTAGGAATCGTTCAGTCTGGAGGTCCCAAGGTGGTAATTGCAGTGATGTATAACCCACCACAGAACAGCAGGAGGCCATGGCAATAGCATGATGAGAGTAATAGAGCAATGGTTGACACACTGGCTGAAGTGGCCAGAAGGGCTCATGCGAGCAGGGCGAAGCTTACTGATCATGGGGGACTTCAACCACAAGGAAATCGATTGGGAGAACTTGGAGCCACATGGGGGCCAAGAAACGTGGACGGCTAAGATGATGGAGGTGGTACTGTAAAACTTCATATACCAACACGTAAGGAACACTACCAGAGAGAGAGGAGAGGATGAACAAACGAGACTGGACCTCATATTCACCTTGAGTAGTGCAGATATTGAGGACATCACATATGAAAGACCCATTGGGGCCAGTGATCATGTGGTTTTAAGCTTCGAATAGACAGTAGTTACAAGTGGAGGGGGAAGCAGGAAGTGCTGGACAAATGAAGCCAAACTACAAGAAAGGGGCCTACGTGGGCATGAAGAACTTCCTGAACGGGGTTCAGTGGGACAGAGAACTGGCAGGGAAGTCAGTAAACGAGATGATGGAATGTGTGACAACAATATACAAGGAAGCTGAGGAGAGGTTTGTACCCAAGGGTAACATGAATAATGAAAAAGCCAGGATGAGCCCGTGGTTCACCCAAAGGTGCAGGGAGACCAAAACCAAGTGTGCTAGGGAATGGAAGAAGTATAGAAGGCAAAGTATCCAGGAGAATAAGGAGAGCAGTCGTAGAGCCAGAAATGACTATGCACAGGTAAGAAGGGAGGCCCAACGACAATATGAAAATGAAATGGCAGCGAAAGCCAAATCTGACCCAAAGCTGTTGTACAGCCACATCAGGAGGAAAACAACAGTCAAGGACCAGGTGATCAGGCTAAGGAAGGAAGGAGGAGAGATCACAAGAAACGACCTCGAAGTATGTGAGGAACTCAACATGAGATTCAAAGAAGTGTTCACAGAGGAGACAGAAATGATTCCAGAAAGACGAAGAGGTGGGGTACACCACCAAGTGCTGGACACAATATATGCAACCGGACAACATCCTGAGAGAGAGAGTAAAGGAGCTATGTGTACCCCTAACAACAATATTCAACACATCTATCGAAACAAGGAGATTACCTGAGGTATGGAAGACAGCAAATGTAGACCCAATTTTTAAAAAAAGGATACATACATGAAGCACTTAATTACAGACCAGTGTCACTGACATGTATAGTATGCAGTCATGGAGAAGATTATCAGTAGAAGAGTGGTGGAGCACCTAGAAAGGAATGAGCTTATCAACGACGGCCAACACGGTTTCAGGGACGGGAAATCCTGTGTCACAAACCTACTGGAGTTCTATGAGAGGGTGACAGCAGTAAGACAAGAGAGAGAAGGGTGGGTAGATTGCATTTTCTTGGACTGTAAGAAGCGTTTGACACAGTTCCACACAAGAGATTAGTGCAAAAGCTGAAGGACCAGGCAGGGATAACAGGGAAGGCACTCCAATGGATCAAGAAATACCTGTCATTAAGACAGCAGTGAGTCATGGTACGTGGCCAGGTGTCAGAGTGGGCGCCGGTGACCAGTTGGGTTCCACAGGGGTCAGTCCAAGGACCGGTGCTGTTTCTATTATTTGTGAACGACATGACGGAAGGAATAGATTCCAAAGTGTCCTTGTTTGCAGATGATGTGAAGTTGATGAGAAGAATTCAATCGGACGAGGACCAGGCAGAACTACAAAGGGATCTGGACAGGCTGCAAGCCTGGTCCAGCAATTGGCTCCTGAAGTTCAACCCCACCAAGTGCAATGTCATGAAGATTGGGGAAGGGCAAAGAAGACCGCAGACGGAGTACAGTCTAGGGGACCAGAGACTACAAACCTCAATCAAGGAAAAAGATCTTGGGGTGAGTATAACACCAGGCACATCTCCTGAGGCGCACATCAACCAAATAACTGCTGCAGCATATGGGCGCCTAGCTAACCTAAGAACAGCATTCCGACATCTTAATAACGAATCGTTCAGGACCCTGTACACTGTGTACGTTAGGCCCATGCTGGAGTATGCAGCACCAGTTTGGAACCCACATCTAGCCAAGCACGTAAAGAAGCTAGATAAAGTGCAAAGGTTTGCAACAAGACTAGTCCCAGAGCTAAGGGGTATGCCCTACGAGGAGAGGTTAAGGGAAATCGACCTGACGACACTGGAGGACAGGAGAGATAGGGGGGACATGATAACGACATATAAGATACTGAGAGGAATAGACAAGGTGGACAGAGACAGAATGTTCCAGAGATGGGACACAGCAACAAGGGGACACAGTTGGAAGTTGAAGACTCAAATGAATCACAGGGACTCTATGACTGAAGTATTTCTTCATTCATAGAGTGGTCGGGAAGTGGAATAGCTTGGGAAGCGATGTAGTGGAAGCAGGTTCCATACATAGCTTTAAGGAGAGGTATGATAAAGCTCATGGAGCAGGGAGCGTGACCCAGTAGCGGCCAGTGAAGAGGCGGGGCCAGGAGCTATGACTCGACCCCTGCAACCACAACTAGGTGAGTACAACTAGGTGAGTACACACACCAAGGAGCAAAGGGGGTGAGCAGCTGGGAGCAGGTGGAATGGGGAATAGGGCAAATGCAGAGGAACGATCATGCCAACAAGAGCGACAGGAAAAAAAAAGGGAGAAACAGGAACCTGAGCTGCAGAGGGAAGGGCAATGGGAGGAGGAGAGGGCAAAAGCAGTGTTTATTCATGGGCTATAGGAGAGACAGGGAAGGACACACACTGAAAGACAGCAGGCAGAAAGAAAGGAGATTTAGAGCATACTCAAAGAAATAGGCGAAGAAGACATGTCTGAGATTGTAAATTTTCAGAGAATAGGGGGGTACTCGAAGGGGAGAAAACGACCGCTCAAGCTGATTCTCAGGAAAGAAACAGAGAGGGACAGAATCCTCCAAGAGAAACCACGATTGAAGGAAACGGAAGATTACAGGAGGGTGTTCCTAGACCGGGACAGAACAAAAACAGGAGGGAGAGGGCACAAAGGCGAAAGGAGCGAGGAGGAGAGACAAGGACAGAATCAGTAGAGGACAACCAGAGCAGGACGGAGCAACAGGAACAAGCACACACAAAACCATCCCTAAAACCCAACAACCAAGTACACGGTCCCAACACAAACTACAACCCACACTCACAGCCCCCACCCAACACTCCACTATAGACTCCCACAGTACACTGCCAGGTCCCCACCCTCACAGACCCCCCAAAACACTGTATTAGAGAGGAAACTGAAGGTATGGTACACCAATGCTGATGGAATAACAAATAAGTGGGAGGAGTGGCACGAAAGAGTCAAAGAGGCATCAACGGACATAATAGCTCTCACAGAAACAAAGCTCACAGGTATGATAACAGATGCCATCTTTCGAATGGGGTACCAGATAATGAGGAAAGACAGAGGGAACAGAGGGGGTGGAGGAGTGGCACTGCTGATCAAAAACCGATGGGATTTTGACGAGCTGGAGAGAGGAGACAGAGGAGAAGCTGGGGATTACATAGTAGGAATGTTACAGTCTGGAGGTCCCAAGGTGGTAATTGCAGTGATGTATAACCCACCACAGAACAGCAGGAAGCCAAGGCAAGAGTATGATGAGAGTAACAGAGCGATGATTGACACACTGGCAGAAGTGGCCAGAAGGGCTTGTGCGAGCAGGGTGAAGCTACTGATCATAGGTGACTTCAACCATAAGGAAATTGATTGGGAGAACTTAGAGCCACATGGGGGCCAAGAAACGTGGAGGGCTAAGATGCTGGAGGTGGTACTGGAAAATCTCATGTACCAACACGTAAGGGACACTACCAGAAAGAGAGGAGAGGACGAACCAGGGAGACTGGACTTAGTATTCACCCTGAGTAGTGCAGATATTGAGGACATCACACATGAAAGCCCCCTTGGGGCCAGTGATCACATGGTTCTAAGTTTCGAATACATAGTAGAGTTACAAGTGGAGGGGAAAGCAGGAAGGGCTGCACGAATGAAGCCAAACTACAAGAAAGGTGACTATGTGGGCATGAGGAACTTCCTGCATGGAGTTCAGTGGGACAGAGAGATGGCAGGGAAGTCAGTAGACGTGATGATGGAATATGTGACAACAATTTGCAAGGAAGCTGAGGAGAGGTTTATACCCAAGGGTAACAGGAGAAGCGAAAAAGACAGGATGAGCCCATGGTTCACCCAAAGGTGCAGGGAAGCCAAAACCAAGTGTACAAGGGAATTGAAGAGGTACAGAAGGCAAAGAACCCCGGAGAATAAGGAGAGCAGTCGTAGAGCCAGATATGAATATGCACAGATCAGAAGGGAGGCCCAAAGACAGTACGAGAATAACATAGCAGCGAAAGCCAAATCTGCCCCAAAGCTGCTGTACAGCCACATCAGGAGGAGAACAACAGTCAAGGACCAGGTGATCAGGCTGAGGAAGGTTGGAGGAGGTCACAAAAATGACCGTGAAGTGTGTGAGGAGCTCAACACGAGATTCAAAGAGGTTTTCACAGAGGAGATAGAAGAGCCTCCAGAAAGGAGGAGAGGTAGGGTACTCCATCAGGTGCTGGACACAATACACACAACTGAGGAGGAAGTGAACAGGCTACTAAGCGAGCTAGATACCTCAAAGGCGATGGGGCTGGATAACATCTCTCCATGGGTCCTGAGAGAGGGAGCAGAGGAGCTAAGTGTACCCCTAACAACGATCTTCAACACATCTATCGAAACAGGGCAACTACCTGAGGTATGGAAGACAGCAAATGTAGTTCCAATTTTTAAAAAAGGAGACAGGAACGTAGCACTAAACTACAGACCAGTGTCACTGACATGTATAGCATGCAAGGTCATGGAGAAGATAGTCAGGAGAAGAGTGGTTGAGCACCTAGAAAGGAATGAGCTTATCAACGACGGCCAACACAGTTTCAGGGACGGGAAATCCTGTGTCACAAACCTACTGGAGTTCTACGACAGGGTGACAGCAATAAGACAAGAGAGAGAGAGGGGTGGGTAGATTGCATATTCTTGGACTGTAAGAAGGCGTTTGACACAGTTCCACACAAGAGATTAGTGCAGAAGCTGGAGGACAAGGCAGGGGTAACAGGAAAGGCACTACAATGGATCAGTGAATACCTGTCAGGAAGACAGCAGCGAGTCATGGTACGTGGTGAGGTGTCAGAGTGGGCACTGGTGACGAGCGGGGTTCCACAGGGGTCAGTTGTGGGACCAGTGCTGTTTTTGGTATTTGTAAACGACATGACGGAAGGAATAGACTCCGAAGCGCCCCTGTTTGCAGATGATGTGAAGTTGATGAGAAGAATTCAGTCGGACGAGGACCAGGCAGAACTACAAAGGGATCTGGACAGGCTGCAAGCCTGGTCCAGCAATTGGCTCTTGGAGTTCAACCCCAACAAGTGCAAAGTCATGAAGATTGGGGAAGGGCAAAGACCGCAGACGGAGTACAGCCTAGGGGGCCAGAGACTGCAAACCTCAATCAAGAAAAAAGACCTTGGGGTGAGTATAACACTAGGAACATCTCCTGAGGCGCACATCAACCAAATAACTGCTGCAGCATATGGGCGCCTATCAAACCTAAGAACAGCATTCCGACATCTTAATAAAGAATCGTTCAGGACCCTGTACACTGTGTACGTTAGGCCCATATTGGAGTATGCAGCACCAGTTTGGAACCCACACCTAGCAAAGCACGTGAAGAAGCTCGAGAAAGTGCAAAGGTTTGCAACAAGACTAGTCCCGGAGCTAAGGGGTATGTCCTACGATGAGAGGTTAAGGGAAATCGAACTGACGACACTGGAGGACAGAAGAGATAGAGGAGACATGATAACAACATATAAGATACTAAGAGGAATTGACAAAGTGGACAGAGACAGCAACAGGGGGACACAGTTGGAAGTTGAAGACTCAGATGAGTCACAGAGATGTTAAGAAGTATTTATTCAGTCACAGAGTTGTCAGGAAGTGGAATAGTTTGGGAAGCGATGTAGTGGAGACAGGTTCCATTCATAGCTTTAAGAAGAGGTATGATAAAGCTCATGGCGCAGGGAGAGTGACCCAGTAGCGGCCAGTGAAGAGGCGGGGCCAGGAGCTATGTATCGACCCCTGCAACCACAACTAGGTGAATACACACACACACACACACGCACACACACAAACACACAAACACACAAACACACACACGCACACACACACACGCACAAACACACACACACACACACACACAGGAGAGATAGGGGGGACATGATAACGACATATAAGATACTGAGAGGAATCGACAAGGTGGACAGAGACAGAATGTTCCAGAGATGGGACACAGCAACAAGGGGACACAGTTGGAAGTTGAAGACTCAGATGAATCACAGGGATGTTAGGAAGTATTTTTTCAGTCACAGAGTAGTCGGGAAGTGGAATAGCTATGGAAGCGATGTAGTGGAGGCAGGCTCCATACATAGCTTTAAGAAGAGGTATGATAAAGCTCATGGCGCAGGAGCGTGACCCAGTAGCGGCCAGTGTAGAGGCGGGGCCAGGAGCTATGTCTCGACCCCTGCAACCACAACTAGGTTAGCACAACTAGGTGAGTACACACATACACAATAACACACATATACACACACATATACACACACATATACACACACATATACACACACATATACACACACATATACACACACATATACACACACATACACACACATATACACACACATATACACACACATATACACACACATATACACACACATATACACACACATTTACACACACATATACACAAGGTAAAGAGTCATTTTCCTCACTTCACTATCACTGTATTACACTAACACTACTCCCCAGAGGTGGCGTATACGTGACCACGCTCCTCTCTGGTACGAACATGTGCTACAAATTAAACTGTTGATCGGAAGCAAGAGAGGCTATCAGCCTCCCTGGAGGGCTGAGTCCCTCAGGGGTCTAAAAGGGGCTGATACTGGGAGGCGACAAAAGTTTGCCGTAGGTAAACTATTCATCTCTTAGCATTATTTTGATTTTTTCACCCGCCATCACTGCTGATTGCCTTTTCTGAACAGCTTTAGTCTGTGGGGTTTCGGGAGAATCACTAATTTTGTTTTCAACACTGTGTAAGTCTAACTGTACTAATTTATCTATTGTCTGCTTATTCACTACACCTTTGCTCAAAACATCAACTGTCCTGATGATTCCATTTGTTAGGGTATATGGTCACTATTTTCCAAGAGGCCATTGAGACCTCGGACCATCATTGTCAATAATCACTATGTCACCAGGTCTTAAGGACGCATGATTTTCAGGAACACCAGCTCCATAGAAGGTTCTCTTAATGAGGTGAGATAGTCTTCTTGTCAAATGTTCTCCCAACATTCAATCACTTTATTAAGGTGTTTGAATTTACATTTGAAGTGCTCAAGTCGAAATAAGTTGGATCCTCTATGATTTCTTTATCATTATGGGAGGAACAGATTCGAGCCTTCTGCAATGGAGTAAATGAGATGAATTTAACACTTCTAAATTGTCCAGATCATCGCTGACATAAGTTAGAGGCTGTTGTTGACTATTTTCTATTTCAGTTACAACTGTGCAAAATTATTATTTAAATCGATTCGCTGATGATGAAGAGTCTTCCTTAAACAATGTTTACGATGCCTATCATTCTTTCATAAAATCCGCCTTGCCATGGAGCCTTTGGGAGGAATGAATCTCCAACGACAACTGCGTTGATTCAGCATCTGTTGTACCTCGGCTGATCAAAGATCTTGCATATATAAGCATCAACAGCAACAAAGATTCATTGCATTATCTGAAATCATCAGTTTGGTCTGATGATTTCGTCTCAGACTAGAAATCATCAGCAGACATATCAGTGGCTACTTCTAGATGTACTGCTCTAGTTGTAACACAGGTGAACAAACAGATGTACACCTTGATAGGGAACTTGTCAAGTGTTTAGTTAAAATTATTGGTCCAGTGTAATCTACACCTGTCACCTCAAATGGATGACATGACATACTCTTTCAGAAGGGTATGAGGTGGACCGGATACTGACATACTCGCATATCGTAATGACGACAAATAATGCAAGTCCTTATTTGTTTTTCACACTTTGTCGACCTTGAGGTATCCAGTAGGATTGACGTATATGACAAAGAGTGTCAGCTACCCACCATGTAACACGTTACTGTGGGCATTCTGAATAATCAGTCTTGTTAGCCAATGATTCTTAGGATCAATACTGGATGTATGTTCTTTAGGTAGTGAAGAATTATAATTCTTCCTCGACATCTTATAATCTTTCTGAGTCGAGATAAAGTCCTAAAGAATTAATCATATCAGGTTTCTTTGGTGATTTATCCTGAGTTTCCAGAAATCTATACTCCGTAGAGAAAACATCTTTCTGTATTAACTTTATCCAGTATTTAATGGTTCAAGTAATTCATAATTAGGTTTTTCCCTTTAATGAATTTAAAGACAAGAGCTGTAACTCTTAAGAGTTTACCAAAGATGAGTATTTAGATCCATCAATGACTATTTCTGTGTGTCTGCAGTATTTAAACAGATTTTTCTGCTGTGTTCAAACAGACTGTTTCTTCTGGCATAATGTAGCTTTTTGCTGTGGCCAGTTATTTTCACTAGAGAGCCAGTTAGGTCCGTGGAGCCATAATTTATTATCCACAAAGTTCTTGAGTGGGACACCACGTGACAACATGTCCTTGGTTCTCTTTGTAGAGACGTGGAGAAGAAATAGTCTCTCTGCATCTCTCTTATTTTGCTACTCTATTCTGTACATAGACCAACTTACTCTTTTTTCTTAACCACTGGAGAACTGCTTCATTGTCACTCCAGATCACGTTTTTCAATAGTGAGATGATCAAGACTTTGTTGAGATAGACAGCAATTTTGTACCTACATAGAGTGCTGTCAGTTCCAATTGTGGTACTGTTCTGACCTTCAAGGGTGCAACCCTGGCCTTTGAAGTAATTAAGTACTTCCTTCAGCGTTACTCATGTAGCTACAGCGCCATAACCTCTGGTTGACGCATCACAGAACACATGTAATGTGTACTTGTTTCCCTCTTGACCTATTTGTCTGGAAATTTATTTGATGAAGTTTTTAAACTCCTTGGATATTTCATCCCATTCTTGACTCATTTCTTGAGGCAAGTTCTCATCCCAACCTATTTTAAGCTTCCATGCTTCTTGTACAAGCATTTTACTTTTTATGGTAATTGGTGAGACGAGTCCTAGAGGATCAAAACATTGTGATACCTCTGTCAGTAAACTACGTTTAGTGAGTGTACTGCTGATTTATTGTTATCCTTTGAGACTCAAAGTGTCTTCCTGTGTGTTCCAATTAAGTCCAAGCATGTTGTTGCATTCAGGAATTTCAGCTTCAGGGAAATCTTCTTTGATAAGTTCCCTTAATTGATTTGAATTAGTATTCCACATCCTTAGAGGCATATTTGCTTCTTTCATCTCCTTGTTAGCTTCTCTGTATAAGGATTTCAAATCCTCCTCTTTATTCACAGTACCTTGAAGATTATCCACATAGAAACTTTTCTTTAAGATTTCTTTGAAGGGACTTTCAGATTTCTTCAAATGTGTATTAAGAGTAGCTTCTAGTAAGAATGGAGAGGATGTTGCACCAAAAAATACTGACTTGAAACGATAAGTTTTCACAGGACTTTGAGGTTCATGTGGATTTTCTGGCCACAAGAATCGAGTGTAATCTCTATCTATTTCTTGTAGTCCTACTCTTAAGAAAGCTTTGGAAATATCAGCCGTGTAGGCATATGGATTTGTGCGAAATTTCAACAGCACGTCTCCAAGCTTCTCAGTTAGTGAGGTCCGGTCATCAGACAGTCATTAAGGCTTGCTACATCTTTATTTGCACGTGCGCTGCAATTGTATACAACACGTAGTGGAGTGGTTTCAGAATCTTTTCTGACTCCATGGTGCGGTAGATAATGAGCATCTTTCTTCAACTTATCTTCGACTATTTCCTCAATGAATTTATTGTCTAACTGTTCTTGTATGATATTATCATAGACAGTCAGCAGCTCTGGATTCTTCCTGAGCTCATGTATTTGTGCTTTCATTTGTCCGAAAGCCATGCGATAATTGCTAGGTAGATGTGGTGGATTTAATTTCCATGGTAACCTAACCCAATACTGTCCATCTTCATATTTGACAGTGTCCAAATATTGGTTATAAGTCTCAGACTCCTGTGGGCTTGGTTTATTTACATCTATACCTATCGCATCTAAATCCCACAACTTATCAACTGGTTCATTCATTTCTTCCAGTAATGATAATTTTTGTTGTGGTACATGATCATCAGTTATTCTTGTAACTAGTACATTTTCCACTGAATCAATTTCAGCTTCTTTCCGCTTTGAGAGGAATTGGACCACATATCATATGGCCTCCAGCTGTTTTCAGCAAGTGAACATCATGTTTACTTACTATATTTTCCACAAAACAGTGATAGTAATCACTTCCAATGATTAAATCAATTGGACTAATTGTGTCCGTCTGTATGTCAGGACAGGCTAACTTGACCTTGGCCGCCTTCAGTGCTGCAACTGTATCTCTTATTCCCCGGATCTGCACTGACTTAGGCAAATCATCGACTACCACAGCTTCTACTGTCTTTTTCCTGTTTCCTAGACCAACAGTGAATCTGGCTAGGTCATATTTCTGCTTACCAGAACTTTGGAAAAATCAGCTATTTCTAACTGTATTTTGGCATGGGGTTGCTTATTCAGTTTTTGCAACACTGTTCGTCTTATGAAAGACCTTTGTGAGCCTTGAACAAATAATGTCAGCACATTGGTTTTGTGTAATTTATTGGATAACTCTACTCGAGCTATTGGGAGAGCAGTCGATTTAGACTTATCTCTCACATTTAATGCTGCTGTTTGTTGACTTCCTGACTCTGTGGAAGTCGGTTGTTCAGCATAAGTGCTTGGGCATAATGCTGTATGATGCATTCCCTTGCATTTAAAACACTTCTTCAGTGAGCATTTACCTCCCTTGTGTTCACCTAAACACTTAATGCACCTTTTCAGCTGTTGAGCACGTTGTTTCCGTGCCTCCATTGTTGTGTATTGAATGCAATACTGTGCCCAATGTGTTCCATCACAAAGTACACATTTTGGAGTACGTTTATGTGTGACAGTCTGTTTACTGTCTGTTGTGTTCACAGCTTGATAAGTGCCTACATGGGATTTCCCATTATGTGGTTTAGTGGGAGTAGGTACACTCTTTTTGTACTGAGTTGAAGGTTTATTATCCACAACAGGATTAGTGGATTTCTCATCTTGTCTCGTTGCTTGCATGCATGAGACTATTGTTTGTAAACCATTGCTAATTTCTTCACAAGTGAAATAGCGTTTATTTAACATAATATTTAAACGTTCAATGGTTTGTGTTGACAGTTTATCTTGTATAATACCACTGATAAACCAATCACATTGCCTTAGATCATATTTAACTCCTAGAGTTCTGAGACTATTGTCTAATGTGATCCTAAATGACTGTAAGTCTGAAAGACAATGTTTGGGTGGTTTCAAGCTTGATATTAAGACTGCATGTCTAACCCTGGCTTTGTCAGCATCAAGATAATTATCTGCTAAGACACGTAAGGCTAGAGTATAATTGCTTTTGACCACCGGAAATGATTTAATCAGTTCATAGGGTTCACCTTTCACGAGATATCTGAGATAATTAAACTTAGCTATCTCATCTATGTCAGTACGTGAATTCACTAAAGAATTAAACCCACTAATGAACTCTTCATAATCATTACCTTCAAAAATAGGCATAGCCAATTTAGGAAGAGTTGGTAAGCTAACACCATTTGTGACAGGTGTGACAGGTGTTGGGACATGTGTCTGCTGACCACTGATTACAGTAGGTCTTTGTGACAAAGTTTTGCGGCAGATAGCCTGTATTCCTGTCCACCTTAATTGTTGTCCACTAAAGGCATCCAAGACACTTTTAATTTCTTCCTCTGTCGGGTTGGAATCTAGAAATTCCTTTTCGTATATCTCGTAGCTTGAATTAATGATTTCCAGACGTTTATTAAATAATTGAGATTTAATTTCCAACTGATCATAGTCTATATTTGTGTCTTGGGTTAAACCTATACAGACTGAAATTAATTGCTCCAATTGAGTAATTTTCGTCTGTAACGTGCTTAATTTTGTGGTTAATGACGACATTTTGCTAGTATAATACTAACAGCACACTTAGAGTGTTTAAAAACTCCAGCTGAGTTTGTTTTGACTGCGTCAGCACACTACTGACCCACTAACCATGTCTCTCAAGGTCAGTGGCCTTGAGGTGCAGAGTACATATGGACGAAACAACACGAAGGTTTGTTTATGTCATGAATTGCTGTCTCAGCTAAACTGAGTCTCAGCACTGACATCACTTCACACATGAAAATATTTCACTGTATACACATTACACATATATATTCAATGTTTATATACATACATATATCACTGTTACAATGTTAATTAATATGAAAGTTTAAACTTAATATCACTTCCTATATTATATAAGAGACAAACATAATACACAGTTTCTTCTCTTAATTTATGTCTATAAACATTATAAACACTGTGTATATATAAACTGTTTATACTATACACATTCACAGACCAACCATGTGCCAGTCAGTCTGCTTCTCTGCTGACTTAAGCAGAAATTGAAGTGTTGCTCCCGCGTGGGTGAGTGGGGTGATCCCCCAGTACTGTCCCCCAACCTTGGGTGACCCGACTACCGTTTTCTTCCTGGGTGTCGGGTGAGCGCCTGCCGGCTCTCGTTTTCTATGCCTCGCGAGAGCTTCCCATACTCTTTGATTGAGAGTAGGGACACATATATTCTGGTTTCTTTTGTAAAAACAATAGTTTTACAGCTTTTCTCGAAGGACCTTGGTTCGTAGACATTTATACACTGTAGTATAAGTCTCTGGACCACCATGTGGCCACTCTCCTGGTTCGAATACGATCAACGTTCGATTCGTAATGACCAAACTTCCGGTTCGTAATGAAGAAACATCCGGTTCGAAGGACCAATATGTGGAGGATGGGCTCCTACGATAACGTGGACTGTATGTTACTTATCTTCTTGATGAATCCAAGAAGTCTGCAGCCATCCCCGACTCCTACACAAGGGATCCATATATTGCCACACTCTCCACAGGGCTGTAAGATAAACATCAAGGGTTAATAATTATTGCCCCAAAGGAGCGTATGTCCATATTTCAGTCTTAGATGGACTGAAAGGCGTTTTACTCACTGTTTTGGACTAAAAAGTCCACGCATAACCGCCGTCCCTAGGTAAAAATTTGAATGTTCTTGAATACAAGAACTGCGCAGTCCCCTGTTTTGACCAGAACATCAAATTCTTACCTTGCTCGTGTAACTTTGAGCGATGGTGTTGGCTCCACCATATACGGCGGAAATGCTGTCTTGATTGTAGAATGCCGCTGAAGAATCACCGTCTTGTTTCGATGGAGTTCACTTGCGATTGTCTCTACGTTTCTCCTTTTTGCAGTCTGAAGCTGCGCACACTTCTGAATATACTGCAATGTTGATATTATTCACTAAACGCACTGGAACAGAGTTCTTATCTTATTTCCCGACGTTAGTGGAGATTAAATGATATAACGGACGCGAACCAGTAATGTCTATGTTGATTTACGTCGCCTCGCGCCGCATGACCACTAGAGTCGTATGACCCATTCTTGCGGTGGCCAAATTCAATCTGACCGCTCGTGCTGCCTTTTGCAGTCTCGTGCAGCCATGTGGTGCCACGAGGTGCCTCGTAGTGCTGTGGTCAGCACAATTCTTGACACACTGTTGACAGTACATCTGGCTTGAATTAAATTGTTTATGCAGCCAGACGCGCCTCCTCTGGCCCTTTCCTAAGGGAGGAAAGGGTGAGGGCCCTTAACAAGGGTAGTAAAGGCGCATACCCCCCCTTTGGAGAATTTTCTCCACAGAATGTTCCAGAGATGGGACACAGCAACAAGGGGACACAGTTGGAAGTTGAAGACTCAGATGAATCACAGAGATGTTAGGAAGTATTTTTTCAGTCACAGAGTGGTCGGGAAGTGGAATAGTTTAGGAAGTGATGTAGTGGAGGCAGGCTCCATACATAGTTTTAAGAAGAGGTATGATAAAGCTCATGGCGCAGGGAGAGTGACCCAGTAGCGGCTAGTGAAGAGGCGGGGCCAGGAGCTATGACTCGACCCCTGCAACCACAACTAGGTGAGTACACACTCACACACACACACACACACTCATATGATGAGATTTAAAAACTAACTCATAATTCGCCTATTTTCTAAAAAGGCAGATTTGCTAAGCCGTGCTCTATCCTGGTGTTGTAGACCAGGTAAGCTCCATCCTGGTGCTGTAGACCTGGTAAGCTCCATCCTGGTGTTGTAGACCTGGTAAGCTCCATCCTGGTGTTGTAGACCTGGTAAGCTCCATCCTCGTGTAGACCTGGTAAGCTTCATCTTGGTGTTGTAGACCTGGTAAGCTCCATCCTTGTGTTGTAGACCTGGTAAACTCCATCCTGGTGTTGTAGACCTGGTAGAGTCCATCCTGGTGTTGTAGACCTGGTAAACTCCATCCTGGTGTTGTAGACCTTGTCAGTTCCATACTGGTGTTGTAGACCTGGTAAGCTCCATCCTGGTGCTGTAGACCTGGTAAGCTCCATCCTGGTGTTGTAGACCTGGTAAGCTCCATCCTGGTGTTGTAGACCTGGTAAGCTCCATCCTCGTGTAGACCTGGTAAGCTTCAACTTGGTGTTGTAGACCTGGTAGCTCCATCCTTGTGTTGTAGACCTGGTAAACTCCATCTGGTGTTGTAGACCTGGTAAAGTTCATTCTGGTGTTGTAGACCTGGTAACTCATCCGTGTGTGACTTTTATCCATCCCGGGGTAGACTGGTAAGCTCCATTGGGTGTGACGGTAAGCTCCATCCTGGTGTTGTGACCTGGGGCCCATCCTTGTGGGAACCCTGGAACCTCCATCTTGGGGGTTTTGACCTGGGAAGCTTTATCCCGGGGTTGTAGACCTGAAGCTCCATCCTGGTGTTGTGACCCAAACTATCCTGGTGTTTTTGACCCAAGCTCCATCCTGGGGTTGTGACCTGGTAACCCCTCCTGGTTTTTAACCTGGTAACCCATCCGGTTTGTGACCTGGAAAACCCCTCCTGGGGTTTTAGACCGGGTACCCTTGGGGTTGTGACCTGGTAAATCCATCCCCTGTTGTAGACCCTTAAGCTATCCTGGGAGACCTGGGAAGCTCCATCCTGGTGCTGAGACCTGGTAAGCTCCATCCTTTTTTGTAGACTTTGGGGGTTTCCCTCCTGGTGTGGAGACCTGGTAACCCCCCATCCCCGTGCTGTAGACCTGGTAAGTCCTTCTGGGGTTGTAGACCTGGTAAGCTCATCCTGGTGTTTTAGCCGGTAAACTCCATCCTGGGGGTTTTAGACCGGGCTTCCCGTGTTAGACCTGGTAAACTTATCCGGGGCTGTGACCAAAATCCCTCCCCTTTTGTAGACCTTTGGGAAAAGCTCCATCCTGGTGTTGTAGACCAAGCTCCCTCCGTGGAGACCTGAAGCCCATCCTGGTGTTGTAGACCTGGAAAACTCCATCCTGGTTGTAGACCGGAAGCCCTC
>WNWK01039106.1:0-17614 GCA_009830355.1 Cherax destructor
GCCAAAAGCCCCTAGTATGCAGGGCATTTTGGGCAGACTTAAAATTAACTTTAAACTAAATTGTAAATTTTTGTAGATAGTATACAATGAGTAAAGGTGAGTATTTAAGCTATGAAATTTGAACATAGTTTTGTACTTTGTCTTCATTATAAAATTAATTAAATCAGATTAAACAAATTAAAGCAATAATAATAATAAAATAATAAAAGTTATGGTTGGTAATTTATAAAATAAGTAAAGGTGCATATCTAAGTTTTAAAGTTTGAATATAAGTTGAACATATCAATTAATTGTAGCAATTTATTGCAGCAATGCAACTAATTGAGTGAGATAACAATTTACAACAATTAATTGCATTGCAGTTAGTTTACTGGTGTTATGCAGGTTTCTGCATGACATTTAAATATACGTAATATATAGCTATTGGAGAAGTGTGCCATAAATTTCAGGTAATTAGGAAAAACAGTAATAATAATGTATAACCTTTAGATAAATGTAAATGATAATTTTAGAAATATGCTGTGCTTTTGGTGAATACTGTAAAGTAAGTTTAAGCGGTGAAATAGAGAAATCCAGCTAGGGATTTATTTTCCAAATGTTTGTGGTGAGGGTGGCGGCGTCCGCGTGGGTTACACATGGCGCGGCATGGATAGCGGCTGGCGAGACGGAGCCTGGGTTCAGCTAAGTTTGTGATGTTGTATTCCCTTTTGGTGTAGCTAACTCAAGCCATAGGCTCTTTTAATGGTGTACCAGTACACACCCTGGGCTCGGACATGGTCGGGACCCGAAGGACAGTGTGAACTGAAGAAATAGGAGGAGATGTGTTCTGGAGGATGGGAGTGGTGGCTGGGCTGACCGCTTGGTGAATTGTTTTGTTTTTGAAGTGACCACCCGGCCGCCTTCTCCGTCCTGTACTGTTTTTGTGGGGGTTTGGCTAATTGATATGTTAAGAGGCGTGTTTGGACTGTATATAGTTTAATATAAGTAAATAAATGTATATTTTCTTACCTAGGAATTTTTGTGTGGAACCTTCTGATACCCTAACCCAGTGGAGCACTAAACCACACTGGTAATACCAGCTTTGTTTATGGGGATAGACCTGGAAGGCCTAGTTTTACAGGTGTTTTGTGTAACTTTTACCCTTTGCCCTTAGACAAGGCATTAGGCCTCAGGTAAACCCCAATTTCTGCGTAACATGGGGGCCTGTTCGGGAGAATTATCAAATTTTGTGGTAATTCAAGTTTGCAACCTGGAACGTTAATAATCATACTTTATTGGGTTGGTTAGAGGAAGGATTCACTAGAAAATACCTACACTAAAATGTGGCCTTACTTTTGCAGGTGTAGTACTCAGGTTACTGCTAGTTTTGTGTGAAATAGGTCTAATTTTTTTTGTTATTAGTGCCCATAATTTTCCTGGGACCTAAATTACCTTTGCAGGTGCTCTATTGCTTACTTTTATTGTTATTAATACATCTTGTTATTAATACCAGTATTTTGGGGTACAAATTGCCTTTGCAGGTGCAATAACCCCAGATTTTATTTGTTTTGTTTGCAGTATTGCTGATTTTTCAAGGTGTTATTAATACATATTTTTGTTGAATAATTTACATTTGCAGGTGCAATATTGCTGATTTTTAAGGGTGTTAATAATACAAATTTTGGTGCATAATTTACCTTTGCAGGTGCAATATGGTTGGTTTTCTTTTATTAATACCTAATTTTTTTGGAGTTATTTTTCCTTGGCAGGTGAAATAGCTCTATTTTTCTGCCATATATTTTGTGTGCTATCCTGTTCAATTTTGGGAAGTTCCAGGATAATTACTCCTTGTGTTTCTTATACTAATTTTGTGTTGGTGCTTACTGTGTGATTTATTATTTTATATAAGTTGTGGTAGATGCAAGAGTTTGTGCTATATTTTCCCAAAATGTCTCACAGTGGTGAACTTGCTAGGGTTGTTGTGGGTGATGGAGGAAACCCTGGGTTAGGTTCCACTGGTAGGGACCTGGATAAGGAAGAACAACTTATGAGGTTGAAATTGGACATAATTGAGCAACAAAAAGACTTGGTAAGGATTGAACGTACAAAGATCCAAGAACTACAAGACTTAGAAAGGTTAAAGCAAACCACCAACAAGTGTGTAAATGCATTTCAGTTGGACAAAGCCATAAAATTTGTGCCCAAGTTCCTCGAGAAAGACCCAGACCTGTTTTTCTCTTATTTGAAAGTACGGCCAAATCCCAAGATTGGCCGGAAAAGAATGGGCTACATTAGCACGTACACAATTAGTTGGTAAAGGCTTACAGGCAGTTAGTTCTCTAGAGGGACCAGACTTTGCTGATTATAAGAAGCTGAAGGAGGTAGTTTTATTGTCTTATCAGATTTTGCCAGAAAGGTATCGGCAGAAGTTTAGAGGGCTTAAATTTCAAGCAGGGCAGTCTCTCTTAGATTATGGTAAGGAGAAGATGTCACTTTTAGACAGGTGGTGGCGCTCCAAAGATGTGGGTGACAGTTATGAGAGAGTGCGTACCTTAATTTTGCTAGAGGATCTTTTAAAGAATGCTCCTCCTGACCTTAAGGCTTATCTTGAGGAGAAGGATCCGGATGATTTTAAATATGCTTTAGAGCTAGGTGATAGATTTTTAGCTAACCAAAAATTTGGTAGTAATTATCACCCACCCCCTACTAATAATGGTAAGTTTTCCCCACCTACCAGTAGGAATAAGAAATTTCAGAAGTTTAAGTCACCTGTTTTCCAGCCGGATAACCACCAGAATTTTAATAAGCCTAATTTTCCAGTACCTACCCAGGAAAGTTTTAAGTCCAGAGCCACTGGTCCAGGACTCCAGGGTACAGGTAGGACAAGCCCAGGTCTTCAGCGTCAAGAGACCCAACCTAGGTCAAATGGGCAGGGGGCCTTTACACCTTATTACTGTAATTATTGTCACAAACAGGGCCACCTGCAGCCATATTGTAGACAGATGATTAGAGACCAGGCTACAGCAGATACCTCTCCAGTAAGTACACCAGTTACATATGCTGTTGCTTGCATTGCCGTCTTGCCCAAAGGTACACAGAGTAGTCCAGCTGTCCTAGACCCTCGGATGAAGGTCTATTCCAGCAAGTCTACCGTGGCCTTACACCAAAATGAAGGTAGGGTATCAGGTGTTGTATCCTTAAGGGACACTGGTAGCACGTACACCTTGCTTCGCAGGGGTGTATTTCCAGTGTCGAGTGACACATATACTGGTTTACACATTTTTCTCACAGGGATTACTGGAGGTATTGTCAAGACTCCGGTGCACAGGTTATGGGTGGAGTCTGCGTATCAGTCTGGGTACCTTCCTGTAGGTATTACAGAAGATGTACCTTTTGCAGGTGTTGACCTTCTACTAGGCAACAATGTTTTGGGTCTCCTCAACAGTGAGGAATGTTTGGTTTCACAGGACTTTGCTTCAACAGGTGGTAATGTACAACCTGAAGTAATGGTGACTGACAGATTTTCAGTGTGTAATATGATAGCCAAGTAAGCAAGAGAAGAACTTCCGTACCCGGCCTTGATTTTCCTACTGACTGTGGTGGCTGGGGCCTGGGGAGCCTGTTCATTGAGTCTGACCTGCAGGAGACTCTTGGCAGTGACAACCCAGCCCCGGTAAAACCCGGTTTAAGGGGAGGTTTCGGTGCTGGCATGGGAGTGACTACCCGGCAGCTGATGCAGCTGGTTCAGGTCAAGGGATGTAGTGACTCCTTGAAGGCTATTCAACTGGCAGCTGTGACAGGGGAAGTGTTTCCAAAATTTACCAAATGTTTATTTTACAGAGCATGTAACCACGCAGTCATGGCAGAGCTGTTTGAGAAAAAGTTTCTGAATTCTCTACAGATTCCCGATGGAGAATATTCCAGTATTGAGAGGGGTGAGTTGACTTCTAACTGTTTCCCAACCACTTATCTTTTTACCAGGGTACCAGAGTTCCTGCCTCTCCCTCATACTTTTGTGTGTGTGGTTTTGAGATTTCTGGTAAAATTTTGTCAGCGAGGCTTTCACCAAGCCAACCAGAATTCCAATTATATGACATGTCATGTAGTTTTGAGATCCTTACTTATGGATGTCTATCACTTTGAGAGTCACAGAAAAGTAGGGTGTTTTTACCAGTCTCTCAGGACGATGCATTTTTGTTTTCCCCAGTACCAGAAGGACTGGGAAGAGGGGATGCCCCTCTTTTTCATTACCGTGTGGGGAAGCACTCTGGAATCATTAAGTCATGGGCTAGGTGAGAATGGTGATGCTTTCCCCTCGGTGTTTTTCTCAGTTTCAGAGACTGTTTGGCTAAGATGAGAGGGGCGGCACTAGTGAACCAGCCTACGAGTCTGCCTAGGATAACGTGGGACCAGGAGGTGGTGCTACTTGATCTGGAGGCTAGTGAGGAGGTGGTGATACTGGAGCCGGCTCCTAGGAAAGCTATGATTGGGTTGGTGTGAAACTGATGGTGGATACCGTCCCTGAAGATAATGTACACTGGAAAATTGTACAAGATGGTGGAAGCATTGGACCTACTGAAAGAAGGGTTGTAGTTGTGGCTCAGCCGTGGTGGGTCTTTGCGAAGGAGTTTTGGGATGCTGAAAATGGGGGCCAGGTGAATCCCCATGAGGTAAATGTGGCTGTGCACAGTCATCCTGTGTGGGGCAACATAAACTTGTGGGAAGAAACCTGCCGTGATGAAGATGTGAATTTTTTTTATCTTTTCAATGTACTTAGCGAGAGTCAGTGGACGTTGCCTTTCAAGGGTCTCACACTCGATGACCCTCTCAGCAGGTTCACTGACTGCCGCAAAGTAAAATTGCTAACTAATGTTCGAGGGTTTCCTCTTATGAATAATTTGGTTGATGTACTAGACACAACAGTTGTGAGTTTGTGGCGGTATTATATGATTCTTATGACTCTATGTGCCAAGGACACACCCATAATTGTAATTTTAATATCTTTGTATACGAACCTTTTGTATGACATTAACCCTCATGATCTTTTCTTTGTAAAGATGAGTCACCCACCCTGGGTTTTGCAAAATGTTATGAGGGTTGGGGCAGTCTTGTTGCAGGGTAGAGCAGGGCAAGTAATGCCAGTCAGCTACTTAACAGAGAAATGTAACAGACACCAAGGACGCTATGCCACCATAGCACAGGAAGCTCTGGTTTTAGTTCTGGGAGTGCTAACTTTCTTTTCTGTTTATGTAACAGGGTCTCTGCATCCTGTTATGGTCTCTAGTGACTACAATCCAGTACGTTTCCTTCACTTAATGAGGAACCACCCTCAGAGCCTCACTAGGTGGGCCTTGTTATTACAACTTCTAAACCTGGTGACTCATTACGTGAAGGGAATGGAGAATGTGGTTGCTGATCAAGTGTTTTGTGTGTAAATAGTGTACACCATGTAGTGTATAGATCACTTATCTGTTCTTGTTTTGCAGTGATTTGCGGTAGACGAGTAGATGGAACCTTGGACCACCAAAAAGGAGAAATGCAGGTTGAGCGGAGTTGGAGGTATCAGAACGCCCTATTGTGTGTTTTGGGGGTAGTCACATAAGGTGCCATACCTAGGTAAGGTATGCTCCGTTTTTTTAGGTGCTGGCTGGTACGCCTCACCTGTGTTTTTTTAGGTGCTGGCTGGTATGCCTCACCTGTGTTTTATGTTGGTATAGGGGCTGTTGGACCTAATGTTTTGGGTGAACGTGGGGCTGGCGGTGATGCCCCCCACTCTTTGGGTCATATCAAATGATCCGGGGTGTTTTGCTTCTCCAGGACTTTTAATTTTTTTTTGGATCACCACTGGGGTGACTCCAGGGTCCTTGGAATGACATGTAGGTGCCGGCCTGGTAGGTCCACCTTTAGAGGGTCTTTGGTGATGACTCCAGTGTTTATGGCCACAGTCCCGCCAACAAAATTTATGTGACTATTCACCTGGTTTTTGGGGCCTGATATTTTTCTCCTCTCCCATGCTCTCCTGTTTCTCGTAGAGGTGTGTCATGGGGAACCAGTTTTGTTTATTAAAGATTGCTGTGAGATGGGGGTGGTTATGTGATCTTTCTTTCTACATAGAATTTAATAAGAATTTTTTTTTCTCTCTTTTCACTACTCTTTGATAGTGTTCCTGTTTCAAGCATTGGTGGTGTTATACATACTTTAAATCTGTCTTACAGCATTACTAACATGTGTCAAGATAGATGGGAAATCAATAGGTGTGATACTTAGCTCTTGTGTTTGTTATTAAATGGCACTTCTCAGGGTAGTATGTACAATGTTCACTCTTTACATTATTATCATGTTTATTGTCATTTAGTAAAACGCATCAACGCCAGTGTGTGGCCACCGCTGTGTTGTGATGGTGCCTTTTCCTAACATAGTTTTGTCAAAGCGTGACTGTGGGCTCGTTTGGCATAGAACTTGATCACTTTTATGTTAGGCGAGTTTCACATGTCCGCAATCTTATAGCCTCAGACTATTAAAGTAATTTTACATATGAGCAGTGCCAAAAGTCTATGATTGTGTGACTAATTCTCCAGTTATAATGTTTATGTTTATTTCCTTTTTTTCCCCCTTTTTGCCTAGCGGTGTCCGTGTGGACCCCACTAGCAGAGTGAGACCTATGGTCTAGGGGTGGGGGTGTTATGCAGGTTTCTGCATGACATTTAAATATACGTAATATATAGCTATTGGAGAAGTGTGCCATAAATTTCAGGTAATTAGGAAAAACAGTAATAATAATGTATAACCTTTAGATAAATGTAAATGATAATTTTAGAAATATGCTGTGCTTTTGGTGAATACTGTAAAGTAAGTTTAAGCGGTGAAATAGAGAAATCCAGCTAGGGATTTATTTTCCAAATGTTTGTGGTGAGGGTGGCGGCGTCCGCGTGGGTTACACATGGCGCGGCATGGATAGCGGCTGGCGAGACGGAGCCTGGGTTCAGCTAAGTTTGTGATGTTGTATTCCCTTTTGGTGTAGCTAACTCAAGCCATAGACTCTTTTAATGGTGTACCAGTACACACCCTGGGCTCGGACATGGTCGGGGCCCGAAGGGACGAGTGTGAACTGAAGAAATAGGAGGAGATGTGTTCTGGAGGATGGGAGTGGTGGCTGGGCTGACCGCTTGGTGAATTGTTTTGTTTTTGAAGTGACCACCCGGCCGCCTTCTCCGTCCTGTACTGTTTTGTGGGGGTTTGGCTAATTGATATGTTAAGAGGCGTGTTTGGACTGTATATAGTTTAATATAAGTAAATAAATGTATATTTTCTTACCTAGGAATTTTTGTGTGGAACCTTCTGATACCCTAACCCAGTGGAGCACTAAACCACACTGGTAATACCAGCTTTGTTTATGGGGATAGACCTGGAAGGCCTAGTTTTACAGGTGTTTTGTGTAACTTTTACCCTTTGCCCTTAGACAAGGCATTAGGCCTCAGGTAAACCCCAATTTCTGCGTAACACGTGGTCATTATAATGTAAGTGTTGTGGGAATAATTAGCTAAGTAAGTATTATTCATAACAGGTTTTACATTCATAATTCGTTCATTCATACATTACATTGACTTTAATAGTCAGGTTTTACGTTAAGTGATTATTCTACTTTGCTGGGAATGGTTGATATGGACCAATTAGCTTTGGGTGAGAAGGTGGTTTTTTAGCATCGTTTTGAATTGGGGTACAGGTAGGGTTTCTTTGGCAATGACAGGTAATGAATTCCAAATTTTCGTGCCTTCTATGTGCATTGAGTTTTTACATAGTGTTAGGTGGACACGGGGAACATCGAGGAGTGATCTGTGTCTTGTGGTATGGTCACGTGTCCTGTTAAAATTAGTAAGGAGAAGTTTGAGTGGTGGGTTAATATCTGCATAGTGTTCTATGTATGTAATAGGCACAGTAAAAAGTATGGATGTCTTGTATGGTGAGTAAGTTTAGGTTTTTGAATATTGGTGGAGTATGTTGTCTGGAGTGAGAATTTATCATTCTAACTGCTGCCTTTTGTTGTGTTAATGTCAAAAATGCTCAATGTTATTTTCCTTAAGATAATCTCAATTCCATATTATCATTCAAGAATCTTAACACCTGTAACAATCTAAGATCTAATATCATTATATAATAATTTAAACAGTAAAATTTCATCATATTGTAATTTTGAAAATAATTTTTAACTAGAATAAACTCAATAAATTTCTCTAATATTAAGTACATAGTTTTTAAGGACTAGAATAAGCTGCCCCTAATGCCATGGCATGTCAGTGGCTCTCCTTGCACTCAATTTACATTGTAACTACCGATACCTATGTAATCTGCAATCTGCAATTAAATAAAATTTGTTTGTTTGTTTGTTTTATTCATTTTATCTCGTTTACGCACCTCTCGCCCTACATTAACTACAGTGGACCCTCGCTATTTGAACATAATCCGTTCCAGGAGCTTGTTCTTAACATGAAATGTTCGAAAGGTGGTTTAATATTTCCCATAAGAAATAATGGAAATATTATTAATCTGTTCCTGCTGTCAGGAGGCATGACAAAATAGTACTTCACTATGAAGCTATTATCAACTCGACAGCTTATTTATTTATGACAATTCTTCTAATATGACATAATAAACAATATATATAACAAAAACCCTATATACACTCTAGAATGAATAAAATATGTATGTCATTATGAATGTGGTGGCTGGGGAGGATGGTGGTGGTGGGCATACTTGGTCCAGCTATGAAAACACCTTCCCATTCTTTCCTCCTTCGGACGTGTTAGTATAAGAGAAAACGGAGTTTGTAATGCTAACTGCATTAGATCACTTCCAGTCGGCTTGACGGAGTGAACAGAAATCATACATATCCAGGCTGGTAACAGCAACAACTGGTTTGTTTACAAAACTCCCGAACCTTCATTTAATCTTGTTTACTCACCTTGCACTCTACATTAAGACTGCCTCTACCACCACTGCCTCTACCACCACTGCCTCTACCACCACTGCCTCTACCACCACTACCTCTACCACCACTGCCTCTACCACCACTGCCTCTACCACCACTGCCTCTACCACCACTGCCCTACCACCACGCCTCTACCACCACTGCCTCTACCACCTGCCCTACCACCACTGCCTCTACCACCACTGCCTCTACCACCACTGCCTCTACCACCACTGCCTCTACCACCACTGCCTCTACCACCACTGCCTCTACCACCACTGCCTCTACCACCACTGCCTCTACCACCACTGCCTCAACCACCACTGCCTCAACCACCACTGCCTCACACTTAATGAAAAAACTCCAATTATGTGTGAAATGTCTGGATGAGCGTGCAGGGTATTGTTCTCTTAAGTGTAAACAACGCGGGACTGGCTCTCCACGGCTGAGCGGTGAGGCACCCAAGCGCCTGGGTGGACAGGTCTCAGACGCACTTGTTCGAATCGTGATATTTTTTCGCATGGCGATATCAATTTTCTTGTTCTAATGACTGTTCTATTGCCGAGCCGTTCAAATAGCAGGGGTCCACTGTACAAATATTTTAGGGGAAGTAATGAGTGTACTGTATATGTATTTTATTGCTCAAGTGAGCTTTAAATGTCAGTGGGTGGAGTGGCCAGGTGGGCTACCATACCTCCCACAAATTACTTTCTAGGGTGCTTTAACCCTTTGGGGGTCGACAGGCCTTCTCAGGAAAGTGTTCCTGGGGTCGAAATTTTTGGAAAAAAATAATTAATTTTTTCTTATGAAATGATAATTTTTTTCCGATCATAACGCCACCAAAATTATGAAATTTGATCGAAAACTAACGGAATTATGCTTTCGCGAAGTTAGCGGTAGCCATGACACTTACGCATCAGCGATTTTGCCCACTTTGAGCCCTATTTTCGACAAATTCAAATGTTTCAATCTCCTAAAATTATAGCTATTACGCTAGAACTCCATTTCTTCTATCGATTGAGTACAAGAAACCGCCTATTACCAATTTCATCTACCCAAAATAGTGGTCAGAAAATGGCAATTTTCCAATTTCACACAAATTTCAAACGATGCCAATTTCAAAATAGGGTCCAGAGTAAACAAGGCAGACATTCCTGGCACTAAAATAACATGTTCTTTGTTCATTAGTCACGTCTCCAGGCCCCTGTTCCATTACTTTTGCTTTTCATTTTGAATTTTTATTCTCACAAAAAATAGAAGATTTACTGTTATGGATACAACTGCATCATTGTAAAAATGGTATAAATAATATCAGAGCACTTGTGCATAAATATAAGACTCGCCAGTTGATGTGTATTGGAGGCATGGTGTGATTTGTTTACTCTTGAACATCGTCAAAATCGAACATTTTCGCTACTTTGAGCTCAATTTCAAGGTACTTGTCCTTGTCATACCAATCAAAATCATCTCTATTTCTGTAATATATCTTTCATTCTATCAAATGAGACCAAGAAAACGAGAATACATCAATAAAACCATACGAAAATCGACTGCAAAGTCGTTGTTTTAATCGAAAAACGGTCAGTTTTTTTCTCTCATTATGCAGTGTGTACTGCAGGATTTTTTTTATACTGCGCACACTGACCACACAGACCCATTCTTTCATATGTATGCCTACCAGACGTTTTCTGCTTAAATTGAGGCCGCTAGAATTTGGGCGTACTAGTACGGCACCAACCCCTGCTCGTAAAACGTACTAGTACGGCACCGACCCCCAAAGGGTTAAATGTCATAGTACAGTGGACCCCCGGTTAACGAAATTAATCCGTTCCAGGAGCTATTTCTCAATCCGAACCTTTTGTAATCCGAACCCTTATTTCCCATAAGAAATATTGTAAATACAATTAATCCGTTCCACAAAAAAATATTCACATACTAAATAATAAAAAAACAGATTAATAAATAACATTTACTTACCTTTATTGAAGAGAGTTGCAGGCATCTGGAAGATAGGGTAATGAGGTAATGAAGGTCCTGTTGGGCATTTTCTTCCAAAACAGGCCTGTTTCATCACAAATAAACACTTGTTGGGGGAGGAATTCTTCAGCCTCTACGAAGGGGAATCCCCACTCCCTGCATGCCTGCTACACTCCCTGCATGCCTACTACACTCCCTGCATGCCTGCTACACTCCCTGCATGAATGCTACACTCCCTGCATGAATGCTACCACTGGGGTGCCACTAGGAAGCTTCTTTGGACCCATGGTGACTTATTTCACAGTGACAATCACTAAACCACCAATAAACACAAATTTATTGTGAATGTTTGAAAGAGTGCGCTGGGTAATGTTCTCTCAATGGTAAACAATGCTACACTGGCGTCTTGCGCAGGCCAGGCACGGAGCAGGTGGACAGGTCTAATACGATTCGCTATCCGAGCTTTTTTTGCTATCCGATAGCGAAAAAAGCTTTCGTTAACAGATTTTTTGTTATCTAAACCTTTCGTTAGCCGGGGGTCCACTGTATATTACTTGTGGGTGGGGTGGCCAGGAGGGCAACCACACCTGATCTCTTAAAATAAATACTACTCACCTCTCACCCTACATTAAGAGTACAAATATTAACCCTTTCATGGTTATTGACGTACTAGTACGGCTTACGCGCTGGGGTTATTGACGTATTAGTACGGCTTACGCGCTGGGGTTATTGACGTACTAGTACACATAAATTCTAGCGCCTTCAAATTAAGCGCGAAATGGCTGGTAGGCCTAGTGGTGAGAGAATGGGTCTGCGTGGTCAGTGTGCGCAGTAGGAAAAAAATCGGGGAGCCAGTGGTGCATTGTGGGTACACATTCTTCATTTATGCCTGGCGGTAAGAAACTCCTCACTCCTCGGCGAATTGGGACACTTTTGTTCCCCAGTGACAGTTCTAACACCGATGGGAGTGTCAGTGGTGATGAGTTTCAAGGTTTTGAGGCAGTTGTGACCGAAACTAATGACCATAATACCGGTAATATTGAGGAAAACCCAGATGACCCTCAGCCTTCCACCTCCGGTGCTGTGGCATCTTGTTTATGCTCAATTGTACCAGAACGAAAGAGGAAACTGTTATTTACTCATATCCCAGACACTGATGTGAGCAATGGTGGTGATAATGAATATGAACTCCATGCTCTTCAAAACAGTTCCAGTAGCGAGAGTGGAGTGGGATATTCTCCAGTGAAGCAGCAGTATATGCACTCTGGTAGCGTGCCATATGCTGTTCCAAGGGGAAGGAGTACATCTCGGAGTACATCCCGTGGGCGTACAACAGGAAATGATAGTGAAAATGACAATGATAGTGTTGCAATTGGAATGAGAAATGCACAAGCATCTGGTAGTGGTGGTGGTGCCAGGCGCGAGGCAACAGCAGTGGACCATGCTGGCACCGATGCCGCTGAGTCAGCTCAGCTACAACAAAGCCAACCCTCACCCACCCACCAACCCCCACAACCACAACTTCCACAACCACCACAACCTCCACTTCCACAACCCCCACAACCACCTGTAAATATCCAGTACCCACCAGCAGACCGCACCTGGGATTGGCAGGAAGCTGACAATTTTATTCCCAGTCCCCATCAGTTTGATGAAAGTCAATGTGGAATATGCCCATCTTGTCCACTTGGGAACAATGTCACTAAATTGTAATGCTTTGAATTATTCTTTGATGAACTTCTGATGGATATTATTGTCAGGGAAAGCAACAGATACTACGAGTACACCATGGCAAACACAATACTTTCACCAACATCACGCCTCAATAGGTGGAAAGAGACAACTGTGGCTGAGATGTATCTTTTCTTTGCCACAATAATGCTTATGCCACATGTGTATAAGCATAGTGTCAAATCATACTGGTCGACAGACTGCCTGATTGCAACACCAGGTTTCAGTGATATAATATCAGTGAATCGATTTGTGCTACTGCTAAGGATGCTCCACTTCTCAGACAAAACCACCCCTGACAGAAACTACAGGTTATATAAGATTAGAAATGTGTTTCTGTATCTGTGTACACTGGAAGTTATACATTGCAAGATACAATGATAGTGTTGCAATTGGAATGAGAAATGCACAAGCATCTGGTAGTGGTGGTGGTTAGAATAATGATCGAACCATATCTTGGTAAGGGGCATGTATTATATACTGATAACTGGTACACAAGCCCTCCCTCTGTGATTTTTGAGTGAACTTGACAGATGTGTGCGGAACAGTGCATGGAAATCGTAAACATATGCCTAAATTCAATGCAGGCACTCGTAGAGGTCAGGTGCAGGCGTTTGCTGCCAATGACATCATAGCATTTCGGTGGCATGACAAACGAGATGTCACACTGTTGTCATCTATTCACCCTAACGAAATGACAGACACTGGCAGGGTGAGTAGAGAGACCGATGAACCCATTCTAAAGCCCGCAGCTGTGATGGATTACACCCTCAATATGCGATTAGTGGACAAATGTGACATGCAAATTGGGTTTGCTGATTGTGTTCGCAAGAGTTACAAGTGGTACATAAAACTCTTTTTTCACATTCTGGACCTTACCATGCTCAATGCTTATAATATTTATAAGTTGAAGACCACAAAGAAACCACCATATGGCGAATTTTGTTTGTCTGTCATCAGACAAATAATATTCAAGTACCAAGGAGTAACACCTGCAATAGAAATCCGCCCAACACCAAGTCATCAACACCTACCCTCGCGTCTGAGGCCTGGTGGTGAACACTTCCTAACAAAACTGCCTGCTACTGCTTGCAAGAAAAAGGCTCAGAAGAGGTGTTTTGTCTGTGCACATACAAAAAAACGCCCACAACAACGCAAAGACTCGCTTTGTGTGTGGAATGTGAAACACCACTGTGCATGGAACCATGTTTCAGAGACTTCCACAGGCTGCAAAACTTCTAGAAACATGTCCAATGACTCTATGTATGTATATATATGATTGAACAATATAAATAACTAATATTTGTTATTGTAAAAATATGTAAATACATTGTGTAAACAAATTAGTAAAAAGAAACTTCATGTGAATATTGTGTAATAAATAGTGAGTGAATATTTGAAAAACAGCACTTATATTGGTCTCACAGGCCATAAAAGTTATTTGAAAAACAAAAACAAAAAAAACATTCGATCAGAGAACAACTCCAAGAAAGGAAAAACAAATATTACCAGGTGACCGGCAGTCGGCGATGTTGCCAACACCGGTTCCATTTTCGTCAACTTCAATTCTCTATATCTCGGTGAGTATTGATCGCAAAAATGTATTTTTTAGCCTATTAGATTAAGAAAAAAATTACTATCATTCATGGACCCAGAGAACGAGATTCGGAGAGCCCCCTTGGACCCTGAAAGGGTTAAGTAATAAGTGTACTGTGTGCGTATTTTACTTTGTTTTTTAATGCCTGGTTCTATTGCTAACTCAATATATATTAGTGTAAACTTGTTATCTGGCATTTATAAGTGGAAAAAATGGCGTTCTGCTTTCCAGCGATGTCTGCTTTCATGCAGTAGCCTGGAACCTAACCTGCCGTATAAGTGGGGCCCTACTGTTTTTGAGGGTGATGTAATTAAGACATTGATCTACATCTGTGACACTGGTCCCACTGATGCAGTTCTTCGTGAGTATTACTTGTTCACTATAATTCATGTAATTATCTTTAATGCAGGCAACATCAGGTCCAGTTCCATTGACAACAAGCAAAACCACTTTGCCTCACTATTTCATCATTGTCCACAGGCAACATCACTCCAGACCCACTGTTGGCCACTGACTACAGGGAACATCACTCCAGACCCACTGTTGGCCACTGACTACAGGCAACATCACTCCAGACCCACTGTTGGCCACTGACTACAGGGAACATCACTCCAGACCCACTGTTGGCCACTGAAGAAATATAAATATCACTCACAGCTCATTAATAATGGTAAGGACAATTCTTGTGTACTCATTGTGATGTTCTCATCTAGATGTGTTTATAGGGTTGAGCTCTGCACTTGGGACTCTACCTTTGATCATAGATTATCTATTATAGTAATGTCCTATTTATAACAATATTACTAGAAATAATTAGCTTATACATTTATATACATATACATTGTATATATTTTCTAGTCCATTTAAATTTGTACTTTCAATTCTTCTTCCCTCATTAACTTTGCTCCAATGTTGATGAAAATTGGAGCACTGTAGTACCTGGAAATTATACCAGGAACTTTAACGACTGAAAAAATCTGCATTGAACCAACAGATAACAGAATCTACTTGAAATGATGAGAAACTAATGAGACATGAGTCTCAAGTACAATAAACCCTGATCATTGACATGTAAGAAAGTATAAATTTATATGTGGATAAGCTAAGAGATAACTAATGGGAAGGAATGTTTAGTAAATTTACTGTCCTAGGATTGACCAGAATAAACTTTCAAACATTCCCTGCGAAACAGTCCTCAGCACCATTACATTATAATAGTCCTAATCTATCTTTACCTCACCTATGCTATTTATGCCTCAACATCCACTACACCAAATCATCTAAACTCAATAAAAAATCACAAAAATTGGCTGTATGAATAATCAGTTCAGTGCCAGGAAATACACTCCCCCACTCTTAAAAACCTAAACATACTTAAAATACAAAAAAATCACTCATATTTGTGTGCATATGTTTTTTTATTAACACATCGGCCATCTCCCACCAAGGCTGGGTGGCCCGAAAAAGAAAGACTCATCATCATTCACTCACTGTCTTGCCAGCAGCATGCTTATACTACAGTTATAAATCTGTAACATTATCACCCTCCTTCACAGTGCCGGCACTGTACTTCCCATCTCCAGGAATCAAGTCCAGCCTGCCGGTTTCCCTGAATCCCTTCATAAATGTTACCTTGCTCAAAGTCCAACAGCACGTCAAGTCCTAAAAACCATTTCTCGCCATTTGCTCCTATCTAACACGCTCAAGCAGGCTTGCTGGAAGTCCAAGCCCTTGCCCACAATACCGCCTTTACACCCTCCTTCCAACCTTTCCTAGGCTGATAAAGTTCTTCACTGAATCTCTTCTAGCTTCCATTAACTCTGCCTTAAGCTGAAGATACTGTTGAACATAGTTGAGGGAAGTTATCACAATCTCAGTAAGCTAAGAAAAGAAAGCACACTTGTATATAACTCCTCATCACTGAGCAAGAACACCTATAAGAGTAAAATAAGCCACACTTGGTTGATGGAGGGGGTGTGGGTGGGTGAGTTGGCGGGTCAGGTGAGGGCGTCCCAAGTGCGACTAGCTGCACCCCTCGGGCACTTGTTTTTTTCGCAGACTCCCAGTGCACCACTGCCTTTTCCTGTCAATTTAGATTCACCTCATCCTTCATAGACCCATCTGCTGACATGCCCATCCTAAATATCTGTATACACCCCCTCCATATTTCCCCCTTCAATCCAACCCAAATTTTCCTTGCCAATTTTTTTTTATCCTCATCAACTTACTCTTTCCTATATTCACTTTTCCCCCTTTCGGGTTTTCCCATACTAGACGGCTTACCCCCAGGGCTTTCCACGTACTAGTACGAAAGATTCTAGCGCCTTCAAATTAAGCAGGAAAAGGCTGATAGGCCTAGAGGTGAGAAATGGGTCTGCGGGGTCAGTGCAGTAAAAAAAAATGGGACCCAGGGGGCTTTGGGGAAGCCATGTTAGTACCCTTGTTTCACCGTGCCCCCCTTTAAGAAACTCCTCACTTCGGGATGAACACTTTGTTCCCCAGTGACCATTCTAAAACCGATGGGAGTGTTTGTGATGATAGTTTCAAGGTTTTGAGGAGGGTGAGAAAATAGTGACCCTAATACCGGAAAGTGAACCCCCGGTGCTTGACGGCGTCGGTGTTCCGGTTTTTTTCAATATTTTTCTGGTATTAGGCGGCCCCCGGGGTTTGGGGGAGTCGGCTATCCGTCCCGGGCGCGTAAAGTGGGCCGTGGCCCAGCTGGGCGCCTAGGCACTCAGGTTTTTTGTTTACAAGCGGCAACACACCCACGCCCAAACCCCCCATTTATACCATATATATTGTCATTATTTCAATTTTTTGTGCTTGCAACTGTAATAACACCATCCCCAAGAAAGCCCTAGTGCCAAGCCTGTGGTAAAAATTTTTCAGAAATACGGGGAAATTTAAGGGAGATAAAAATATGAAAGGGGGGGTGTCACTGAGCTAGGGTCTATCAAATCCCATTCAACCATCTCTTCCATTTTGGCCAAGAGAAAGGAAATCAAGGATGTTGTTGCGAAAGGTGCAAGTATGGTCACAAAACAGAATCTCAAGTGCTGGAACAAGTAAACTTTTTGTTGTTGTGGATCAACGAGAAACAAGCGGCAGTGCCAGGGAATAATATGGAAAGGGCGTTGCATGATGATCTCGTCAAGAAAAACCGCAAAGATGCTGAAGTGAACGAATTTAAAGCCAGCAAAGGCTGGGGACAGATTTCGGGGGCAAAAAGTGTTGTGGTATGGTGAGGCAGCCAGTTCCGACAAAAGTGCTGCTGAAAAAAATGTTCGCCCGGGCATAGAGGCTGAACAACCCCCCAAAAGGTTCAATTGTGAGAAACAGGCCCGTTTTGGGGAAAAAGCCCAAAC
>WNWK01039107.1:0-17614 GCA_009830355.1 Cherax destructor
CCCGTTGGTATAACAGAAGATGATGGCCACAATTGCTCCAGTGCTGCCTTCTATCATATTGTTGAAGATCTGATAGAGATCTTGCCAGTCGCATCCCAGCACTTGGTAGCGGTAGATAGTAACAATATATTGCAGCCCGAACAGCGGTACCACCATCATCGTTGCTCGCACTGCCTTCCTGTTGGGGCAGACGTCGTAATTATTTAGTACAGCAGAAAACAGAACCACTATCAGTGACTGCCACCGCCTTCCTGTTGGGGGAAATATGGCAGTTTTGTTCTGCGCCAGAGCAGAAACATCACCATCACAGGGATTAACAATATGAACGAATTTGTGTGAAAATCGTGGTATAAGGAAGTGTCTCACATTGGAAATGTTGGGGAAGACAATGAGTGAGCGCAGCATTACGGGTAGTGGGCCATTAATAGTATGAAATACCGACGTGTTGGTAACAAAAAAAAACAAATACTATAATTATATTTAAGAATCTTAAGTGACGACGTCTCGTGCAAGTACTTGGCTTTATCAAGCTTGGTGTAAGAGAAAGAGATAATAAAATAGTTGAAGCTTTCTGGCTAGAAGGTTAGCTAACATATAGAAGAAACCTTTGTTGTAGTTGAAGATGTTGCAGACACTGGTGAGTGCACTTTCAAGTCACCTTCTCAGAATGCCTTTCCTCTCTGGGAACATTGCACCACTCAAATGTATCAAGTAGTGTGGCATTTGCCGAGTGCATTAAGTGGGTGTTTCTGGCAACTGCAGTTTATCCATCTCTGTTATAAAACATTCATCCTGTATTTGTCGAACACCGTATTTGTTTTTTTGGGGGGTGGGGGGGGGGGTGCGTGGTGAACGTTTTCTGCAATCAGCGATGAAGTGCAGTTATTTGAAAAGTTGTGTAATAACTTCACATTTCTTGAAGAGGAATGTGAATTGTATATTCCACTGTATATGTAGATTTACGTAGAGGCCTAACTGGCATCAATGACATACTACTATATAGAAAGCCGCTTGTTATGCAGAACATTTCGGGCAAATTAGGTCAGTTTTGTCCCAGGATGCGACCCACACCAGTCGACTAACACTCAGGTACCCATTTTACTGATGGGTGAAGATAGACAACCGGTGTAAGGAAACACGTCCGATGTTTCCACCCCTTCGCCGGGAATCGAACTCCGACCCTCACCATGTGAAGCAAGAGTTTTTGGCACCAGGCCACGGGGCACCGTGGCTAAGTCCTTGAGTGTTCCGAAGTGGCACTTGTTCTATGCTACTTGCCCAGGTGTTGGCTACTACTGTCACACTGTTGTATTACCTGTGACCTGTATGTTAGCATTACTTACACTTCTTCTATGTGGTTATTGAGGTGTTGTCTTTATGTGATGTAACATGTACTATATTTAATAATGTTCACTTCACATGTTATTTAATTAAACAGTGAGCTGTAAATACTTAAGGTCAGATTACTCGAGTGAGAGTACAACACTGGTCATTCCTTATCTTAATTCCAGTTTCATTTCTTGTAAAAATTTACTCTCTTGATCTTGATATTAAATGTTGTAAATTGTTTGTAGGTATTTTGTTTAACATCTTGCTGGATATTTTGTGCTGTGCTGATTCTATTTACATAAATTTATGATATATACCTATAACAATATTTACTTTTATCTAGAAGTGCTAAAATTATACAAAATAAGTGGACCGGTAAGCCAGCGGAAGGCCTCGGTCATCATCTGACTAAGACCCGCGTCAGGATCACTTGTCCTGTTTCCTGACGAACCTTACCTAACCTAAATAAGTGGAATATTTATATTTATTTTACGGTGTGAATACAGGTTTATTATAAATAGTCGGAATGTTGGCTTTCCTTTTAAAAACTCTGATGATCGTAATACACATACAATATGCATACACATTAACAAGAACATATATGGAGTAATATCATGCATTTTTTTTTTTTTTGTCTTTTTGTTTTTCATTCAATTTTTTTTTAATAAGCATTCATGTCGTATAAATTTTCATTAAGATCTGCCAGCACACAAATACAAAAAAATATATACTGGAAATTGGATTTGGCAGCAAGACCTCACGTACAGGCACTGCAAAAATATTTTTGGCCCTCCCTGCTGATAAAACAAAGCTAAACCGATTTTATAATAATAATAATAATAATAATAATAATAATAATTATAAATATTATTATTATTTCTACAAGTACAAGGTATACAGACCATAGCTGACATCAGTGACATACAACTATATAGAAAGCCCCTTGCTATGTAGAGCATTTCGGGCAAATTAGGTCAGTTTTGTCCCAGGATGCGACCCACACCAGTCATCTAACACCCAGGTACCCATATTGCTGATGGATGAACATTCACAACAGGTGTTTTGAGGAAACACTTCCTAATGTTTAACAGCCGTAACGAGGGATTGATCCCCGGACCTTAGTGTGTGAACTGAGTGCTCTAGCAATCGAGCTGAATGGAAATACTATAATATTCCTTATTCCCCCACCCCACCCCCCAAAAAATAAAGTTGGTAAGTTTTCAAACACATTTTAATGAACACCAATAAAGGAGTAGAACAGACTGTCTGTAAAGCCAGTCATAGCATGAGCCAGTTCAAGAAGAGATTTCTTGTATAGCTAACATACAAGTACCTATTATTGTGATCTGATCCTATCTTTAATGTTAATGTAAATAACTCACTTTACCTTATTTCTAGTATATCTCCTTTTATTGTTTAAATAATAAGTTATTACAAGGACCTCAATGGAAATAAGTCATTTTGACTTTTTTGGGGGGTTATTCCAGATAATCTACACATATGCTGCTATGTATAATAATTTATGTAACTGTATTTATGTGTACCTATACATGAATAAACTTTCTTCAATTCGTTCATTAATAATGGATGATTTTAAATAAATAGGTCAATTACTTCCGAGATATCGAGGAAAACAAATTTATTTATTTATTTATTTAATATATAAAAAACAATTGGGGGGAGGGGGGGAATCGTGACTTGGCATACGATAGGAGTGTTTTTCAACTGTTACCCTGTGATACATAGTTTTCTATAGTGTTAGTGGACCAAGAGAGTGTAATATTATACTTTGAGCATAAACTAATGTTTTACACTTGGCTCAGCCTGCTCCTCAGAATATGTCAGTTTTCATTCATTTGGGCGACTCTGTTACGTTTATATGGTATTTATTACATGTCTAATATAATTTGTGAAGAAATGTGATAGATAAATTAATAAAATTACCAATAATAGCGCAAATATAACACATTTTATAGCGCCACGAGTGACTTCTTCTCATGGTGTCTTTATTGCAATTGCTTAGTTCTCCTTGGTTAGCTATAGCTCCTCCCACTTTTAATATATTAGAGGAAAAAATCAGAAAAAAAACAGAAAATTTATTTCATGTGCAGGGATGTACTAAATGTGGCATCATCACAAGACTAAACCAATCTAGTAGGAACTAGTTACTGACCCCCCCCTCCCACACATGATAAGTAAATAACAAAAAAGGCACAATACCGTGACTGGAACAATACACACACAACCCGCACATAGAAAAGAGGAGCTTACGACGACGTTTCGGTCCGACTTGGACCATTTACAAAGTCACACTAACACAATGGACAGGTGGAAGTGGTTATAGTATATAGGCAGGCAGACAGGGAAGGGCACAGTTCTTAGAGGATTTTTCGAGAATCTTGTCCGGAATTTATACCAATTCTGAGACAGTGATTTTGGGAGACTTTAATATCTGCTTCCAACAGTAAAATAATGGGCTATGTAACAGGTATAAGCAAATTCTGGGATTAAATAGTTACTGTGGAAAATATTGGTATTTTCCGAAAGTTGTAATTGATAAACTTTCCAATATGAATAGATATCTTTAATGTGCTGCTGGTGGTTTAACGTTTATGTGGACATGAAATTAGAACCATCCGATAAGCGTGGAGAGGTGTGTGTGGAGGGGAGACGCGGATTCAAGTGGTGAGGGCAGTCACGAGTGGAGAGGCCTATACTCAAGATATCGGGTGGGATGCCTTCGAGAGTTTGGCGATTGCATCAGCCAGACCGGATTTAATTACTTCAATTCGTAACAAGGAGTGATATCAAAGTGTGTGATGCGTAATTCATGGTACATTCGGTCCGAAAAGTCTGATATTCGAGCTGTGGAAACTTTTTGAGTCGCTCAAGTTCCACAGGGTAAGTGAGCCGTAAGGAGCCTTAAACATACCATGGATAGGCCCTCAGAGTTTATGAACCCACACACCCAACCAAAACAAACCTACACATTCAAGTTGGCGGAGGTAACAATTGTTTACATACTAATTGATAGATTTATTCTCCTAGGAAGGCCTAGGTAAGTTTATACAGCTAGTAACTAATATTAGGATTATTGAGGCAACTTTAGATATTAATGATGTAGCTCTAGCACCTTAACATAGGTAGTTTTAAGGCCTGAATAGGCGAGCATTAGATTATGTTAGCTAACGAGAACTGGCAGCTCCACACTTGAATCTAAGCGGGAGAGAGCACCAGTTCCTTCTTGCACTGGACGTTGTGGTGTTAACAGGCTACTTAGAGCTAGAGCTCGACCTCCACGTGTCTTCAAAATACTTGCCTGGAACCAAGAATCACAGAGGCTTCCCGAAGTACTGTGGATATTCATCTCTGGCCCAGGCCCCCCAGTAAGATAATACACTTTGCATTTGTCTTAGTAAAGCTGGCCGGCGATATTCGGAGGAAGGTGGGGTTATTTGAGCTGTGGGTTATAAGCGGCGAATGCCCACTATAAGGTAATAATTGTGGGCAATCCCCCTTAAGTATTAGTCAGGAAGCTAGTGTCACTTACTGCATATAGGAGGTGTTGATTCACCGGGAAATCTCCCAGCCCGGGTCTTTACCAGATGGCGACCCGGCTCCGGCTCCCTGGCGTGGGAGTAGCAGAGACCGAAGTCTCCCATGGGAGGGTACCCCTCAGCGGTGGGACCAACTGGTCCCAGGCCCAGCCATATTCGCCCACAAGCATGAGGCTGGTAGGTAGATAGTTGCTAGGCCCCTCTGGTCTGCCACCTTCCCCGCCCCAAGGAGGCTGACGGGAAGGGCAGGCTTGGAGCCGAAGATGGTAGCAAGCTCCAGCCTTGGCACCTACCCTGCCCTAGAAGGGCTGGGCATGGTGATCGACTACTGCATATATGGCTTAAGGGATATCCTTTGAAACCAGGGAACTCTGACGCAGATAAAGGGTGAGTGAATATTAATTAATTGTGCTCTCTCCTCCTCCTCAATCAGTCTTATATCCTATATCTAAAACTATACAGTCCACTTAAAATTAATCATACCATAATTATTATTATTATCTATTCAGATTTATTTACACTGGTCCAGAGCGTGAGTGGGTTCAGAGGATGTGAAATTATCGAAGGGGGTCATTTCTGCGACCAGCGTGACTCAGTTTTCTCACATACCGCAAGGGAGTGACTGCGGTAAAATTATACTAGTCGGTCAACTCCCCGGGAGATTGTTTGTTGCAAGTGGCGGTGGCCCAGATAGACAATCTCTCATAATTCCCCACAGTTACACTCAAATAATTAATGCACCAACCCGGACCACACAGTTCCCAGCCAACATATTAGACCACATCCTATGTAATCGCTCTGACAACATTAGTCAGTCAGGCGTCATTACCACAGGTCTTAACAATCATTTTGTCACTGTACCAGGAAAATCATTATGGATCGGACAGGCCTACACAGGACAATTAAAATGAGGACAACTAGAAACTACAGAAAATAAATACTGGTAAATAGGCTACAAAATTGTGATTGGACAGTGATAACAAGTTGCACGGACGTAAATGATGCCTGGGAAAAATTCAAACAATGTTCACTGCCATCCTTGATTATATTGCACTTGTGAAAGAGGTTAGAATTAAACGAAGAACTGAACCCTGGATGACTACTGAGATATTAGATAATATGAAATTCATCGACCAGTTGCTAAAAAGGTTAAAGATAAACAGGCAGGATTTTGCAGCACTAAATGAATTCCAGAATTAGGAACAGAGTGCAGAGGCTCACAAAAGGAGCAAAGGTAAGGCACTACTGCTCAAAAATCGAAGTGTACAAGAGTAACCTCAGAAAGCTTTGGCAACAACTAAAACAGTTGGGGTATAGCCATAAACTCGCAGTTAGATCTAGCATAGGTCTGATGTCAGCAACTATAGGCCTGTTAGTATACTCAGTGTAATATCCAAAATTCTAGAGAGGACGGTGTACTGTCAAGTAGTTATGTATCTTAATGACAACAACATTCTCCATAGTTACCAATCAGGCTTTAGGAGCTCTTACTCAACCGACACCTCCCTAATTAATCTGATGGATTACATGAGAACTGAAATGTCGATAGGGAACCTCAAAGAATGGTAACTTTAGACTTGCAAAAGGCCTTCGATACTGTCAACCACAATATATTATGTAAGAAACTTCAATCTATCGGCATAGGTTCCATAGACTGGTTTAAGTCTATGGAACCTATGGGAAACAAATTGTCAAAATCAACAAAACAGAATCAGAACCACTGCCGATAGTATGTGAAGTTCCCCAAGGGAGTATTGTGGGTCCCTTATTATTCTGTGTTATGCAAATGACATACCCATCAGTGTCAAGTGCAAACTCCTACTGTATGCGGATGACAGTGCTCTGTTAGTGTCAGGTAAAGACCCACAATATATAGCTAATGTATTAACACAGGAACTGGACTCCTGCAGCAAATGGTTAGTAGACAACAAACTATCGTTACACTTCGAGAAAACAGAAGCCATACTCTTTGGCACGAAATATAAACTGAGAAGGGTAAATAATTTTAATGTTCGGTGTAATGGGGAATCCATCACTTCAGTTTCCTCAGTAAAATATCTGGGAATCCCCTTTGACCCATGCATGTCAGGAGAATTGATATGGAACAGTGTAGTAAAGAAAGCGAATGCCAGACTACAGACAAGCACAGTGTCTACCTACTGAGGCTCCCAGGACCCTATGTCTAGCCCTTATACAATGTCATATGGACTATGCTTGCTCTTCATGGTACTCTGCCTTGACACAAAAAAAGCTGAAAGATAAGCAGCAAATCACCCAGAAGAAAATGGTAAGATTCATCCTGGACCTGGGTCCAAGGGAGCATGTAGGCCAGGATGAATTATAACAATTATATATGCTGAATATTGAAGACAGAGTAAAACAACTTAAACTGAATCAAGTTTATAAAATTGCTCACAAACAGTGTCCAAAATATCTTGCTGCCAATTTTGTCAAGGCTGGGAACCAAAGCAGTCATAGTACTAGGGGGAGAGAGCACAGCTTTGTAAAGGAATGGAACAGACTGCCTGCACATGTCAAAGGCAGTCATAGCATGAGCCAGATCAAGAAGAGACCGAAAGGTACCTAATGAATGTAGCGACAGAAAGGGAGGAGAATAATTTCTTATTTTTTTTAGCTAACATACATGTAAATGTAAATAACTTTTTTTACCTTATTCCTAGTATATATTCTTTATAGTATAAAAACATATATCTCCTACAGTGTATAATATTAAGGTATTAAATGGACCCCAATGGAAATAAGTCCCTCTGTCTGACTTTTTGGGTTATCCCAGGTTCTCTACACATATGCTGTTATGTATGATGATCTGTATAACTGTATTTGTGTATACCTGAATAAACTTACTTACTAAATATTGATAACGAGGTATGCCACCAGACAACGAAAGTTGCTAATTGTTTTAATTCATACTACACTTCCGTCGCATCAACACTAGTAAGTAACCTGTCAGTTGCATCAAATACCTTTAACACAGACTCCGATAAATTTAAAACATAGAGGCGTAACCCCAAATAGTTGCCAACTAGTAGGAGCATCTTATGACTTCATACGAAAAGAAGTAAGTAAATTAAACCCAACTAGGAGTACCGGTCCGATAACATCTCGTCTAAGTTCCTAAAGGATGGTGCTCTGAATTACCAATTCCAATTGCACACTCAATAAAGGAGGCTAGAGTTATTCTTATTTTCAAGAAAAAGAGTAGGTCTGATGTCAGCAACTATAGGCCTGTTCGTATACTCAGTGTGATGTCCAAAATTCTAGAGAAGGCGGTATATTGTCAAGTAGTTTAAGTATCTTAGTGACAAAAACATTCTCCATAGTTACCAGTCAGGTTTTAGGAAATCTCATTCAACCGACACCTCCCTCATTAATTTAATGGACTACTTGAGAACTCAAATCTCGCTAGGAAATCTCATAGGTATGGTAACCTTAGACTTGCAAAAGACCTTCAATACGGTCAGCCACTATGTAACTGCATTTGTATATACCTGAATAAACTTACTTATTACACAAGAAATATTAGAATCAAAGTTAGAATCAATTTTGTATAGCCTTTGTAGACATATAACAAATTTCCTTTCTTATTATGTAAGGTATGTCTTAAACATGTTATACCTCATAATGTACATACCTTTTAAAACCGACTGTGATTCTTCATTTTAAACCATAATATTAGGATTTTAAAATCAGGCTCACCTGTACTGGCTGGGCTCATTAGCTGTGGTGGCTCTGACTTTGCTTACTAGGATACGAATTATGTTCACCACGAAGATGATGTTTATCTGCAACCGGGGACAAAGAAAATGAATGACACGTTGTGCATTATGTTATATATTGCGTACTGAGAAAATTGAAATTAAATACGGCAATAAATTATTCTGAAAATGAATAGGTGATAAAAGCAAGTCCTCGTAAACCTGATATCTTGTATAATTATAGTTCATGACATGTATCAACTGAGAGATACATGAGCTATAGATGACTTCGCTACACACTCACTAGTCTAATATTACATATGTCACAAGTGAAAGTTTATGATGGAGTTGTATGTTATGAAGGCACTTTGCAAGTGAATAAGTGGGCCTCTGGGGTTTGTACATGATGGACAACCTCGTAGGGCTGCATTAGGACCCTAAACAAGACCCCTAACGATATGAGGATTACAGGTAAAATCTCACATACACTTTATCTTACCTGGTACATAATGACACTCACCCACACAGACTTCCCTTCGGCAGCAGAAATGGTCTGAAAGCAAATAATTGCTGACAGAAATGGTTTAAAGACAAGCACAGTCTTCCCTGGAGGGGAGGACTTGAAAACTACTCTCAGCGATGCCACACACACAGCTTGCCTCAGGAAAGACTTCAAAGCAACAAAGAGCAACACTCTCCCTGAACACCATTTTGCCTTGAAGAGAACTTAAAAGCTACTGAGAAAGAGAGTCAGAAAGGACGTGTCTAGAGCAATGTTACAGAAAGTCACATTGACAGAGGCAAAATAACGAGCATAGAAAATTAATACACTTCGTAACATGTAATAATATTTTGATCAGTCAGTGGCATGAAATAACACGACTTTTGTATGTACGAACACTTAGGTAATATAATATATTCCTAATACTAAAAACGTATATATTTATTATTTACTTGAAAAATTTCGGCTCGGAATATGTCAAGTCGAACATGGAATAAATAGTAAACATATAGAATACTGTCATAATATATGAATCTAGACTTAAAATAAGGTGTACATAAGGTCTTTGAGACACACATACGCACACAGATAACATCTCGCCGTGGTTCCTGAGAAAGGGAGCAGATGCACTATGAGTGTCACTTAAAATTATCATCAATAAATCTATTGAAACTGGGCAACTGCCTGAGGTGTCGAAGACAGCAGACATAGTCCCAATTTTTAAGAAAGGAAACAGACAGGCAGCACTAACCTATAACCTGTGTCGTTGACATGTATTGTATGTAAAGTTATGGAGAAGATTATCAGGAAAAGAGTGTTGGAGCAGCACGGCTTCAGGGAAGGGAAATCCTCCATCACAAACCTACTGGAGTTCTACAGTAAGGTAACAGAAGGCAGGGGAGAGAGGGTTTGGTAGAATAGCAGGTATTGTACTGCAATGGATCAGGGAATACCTTACTGGAAGGAAACTGGTAAGTGTGGAGGTGTCGGAGTGGGTGCATGTGTCGAGTGGGGATCCACAAAGGTCAGTCCTGGGTCCGGTGCAGTTTGTAGTATATGTGAATGACATGACAGAAAGGATAAATCCAGAGATGTCCCTGTTTGCAGAAGATGTGACGCTAATGAAAAGAATATAAATGGACGCAGATCAGGTAAGGCTGTAAGGAGATCTGGACAGTCTGCAAGCCTCGTTCAACAAATGGCTCCTGTAGTTTAACCCCACCAAGTGAAAAGTCATGAAGTTTGGGGAAGGACAAAGAAGACAGCAGACTGAGTACAGTCTAGGAGGTCGAAGACTGCAAAACTCACTCAAGGAAAAGGATTTGAGGTGAGCATCATACCAAGCACATCTCCTGAGGCGCTCAGTAACCAAATGACTGCTGCAGTATATGGGCGTCTGATAAATCTAAGAACAGCGTTTTGACATCTAATTAAGGAGTCATTCAAGACACTGTACACCGTGTACGCCAGGCCAATACTGGTGTATACAGCACCAGTATTGGAATCTACACCTGGTAGAACAAATCACGAAATTAGAGAAAGTGCAACGGTTTGCAACAAGACTAGTCCCGAGGAGAGGTTAAGGGAAATCAATCCGACGACACTGGAGGAATAGAGAGCAGGAGGAACAGAGGGGACATGATAACGACATATAAAATATTGAGAGGAATTGAAAAGGTGGACAGGGACAGAATGTTTCAGAGATGTGACACAGCAACAAGGGGTCACAACTGGAAGTTGAAAACTCAGATGAGTCACAGGGATGTTAGGAAGTATTTCTTCAGTCACAGAGTTGTCAAGAAGTGAAACAATCTGGAGAGTTATGTAGTGGAGGCAGGATGCATACAAAGCTTTAAGAAGAGGTTCAGTAAAGCTCATGGAGATGGGAGAGAGTGGACCTAGTAGCGACCAGTGAAGAGGCGGAGTCAGGAGCTATGAATCGGCCACTGCAACCACTACTAGGTGAGTACACACACATACACACACAAACAAACAAACAATTAAGTCTCGGCAACCTTATCTCCACCAGATCTCTTAGCGCTAATCACTCCTCTACTCTCGCTCTTTCTATCTATCTATTTCTCTGCCTCTCTCTCGGTCTTTCTGCCTTTCTCTTCCAAGAGCATTTCACCCCTCCGTGAAAGTTGTGTTCATTTACTATAACAAACTTGCAAGCCCTCCCAAGAAGCTCATCACCAGTAATCACTTCCTTAAATCACTTGCAAAAGCAACTGCTCAAGAAGAAATTTCTCGCTTAAGTGTATATAATAACTTATATACATTGATGGATCTAAGCAGGGCTGCATCTGCTCTTGTTCCCACCTCTCTAGTTAAGAACGATAGGTACTACGTAGAAATAGGCATAAGAATTAACAGCCTGGTGTCTATACTCCAAATTGGTTTGTTTCTCATTCTAATGGAGCTACAGTTAACTTATGACAATTAACTTGACTCTATGATTCTATATCTTATCAGAAGGGTCTTGACTCACTTAATGACACTAACAACGTGTCCATTGGAGAAGCCTGATACAGATACTCAAAATAAATGAGAAAATAAAACTAATATACAATTGTTATGGATTTTATCACATATTGAATTACTATAATATTAGGTTGAGAAGCAAATAATGAAACTGAAGGTTATAGGAATGCAGTGAGAAGCACGAATAGATCTATATCCACTTTGATAACACGAATGTAGATAGTACTTTTGTGGAGCAATTTGTATTGTGAACAGACTGACTGATATTGTAGTAGCCAGGTTTAGGCTTGGTTACGATTACTTGTGTGTGTCTGGCACACTTCTGGATGTGTGCCAGACACACAGTTCATGATTCAACCAAATGCAAAGTATGTGGCAAGAATCAAGTCTAGCAGGTTGTTTCTCTAGTTGGTTCTGTCACAAACTGTTTTAAAAAGCAATCTTGCATCGTATCAAGAAAGTCACTAGACTCAAGATTTAATGTCATATTGTTCCAATAAATTTGTCTAAAGTTAAAGACAAATTGAGGTTAACGAAGAGCTTGTGGAAAGCGATCACAAATCACTTAGTTTCAATATATCTTGGAATTACCCAGATAACTGCAATCAAGTCCCTGTTCCAGACTTTCGCTTAGCCGATTTCATGGGGCTGAGAAATTACCTAGGTGGGCTAAATTGGGATGACCTGACTATGGATTAGATAGGTGGTTTTGGTTGCCAATATGACGTTTTCCAGAGCGTAGTTCTAGCTTCCCAGACAACTTTTGTTCCAAGTAGTGAAATTAGATCTAACAAAAATGATCCTAAATGGATGAACAATAGATTAAAACATCTCATTGGTCAAAAGAGAGGCATATATAGGCGTATCAAAAGAGGGATGAACAGATAAGAAATCAATATTTTCAATTAAAGAGAGAAATAAAAAAGGAATAAGAAAAGCAAAAAGGGATTATGAGGCTAAGGTCTCAAGGGATTCGAAGACTAACAAAAAAGGGTTCTTTCAGGTATACAGAAGTAAGATTAGGGACAAGATAGGCCCACTTAAGAGTAACTCAGGACAGATCACGGACAGTGATAAGGATATGTGTGAAATTTTCAATACTTCCTCTAAGTTTTTACTCAGAAGGATACTAGCGGAATACCAGAAATAATAAATTATGTTGAACAGGAAGATAATAGACTATGCTCGATTGGGGTAACTAGTGACATGGTCCTCAGACAAATAGAAAAATTAAAACCTAACAAATCCCCAGGCCCTGATGAACTGTTTGCAAGAGTTTTAAAGGAATGTAAAGAGGAACTTAGCATATCTTTTCAATATATCACTACAAACTGGCATAGTGCCAGACAAGTGGAAAAGGGCAAATGTAATACCTATTTACAAGGCAGGTGACAGGTCCTTTGCTTCGAACTATAGACCAATAAGCCTTACCTCCATAGTTGGTAAATTTATGGAATCAATAATTGTCGAGGCAATTCGTAGCCATCTTGAAAAGCATAAATTGATTAATGAATCTCAACATGGTTTTACTAAGGGGCGTTCCTGTCTTACGAATTTACTAACTTTTTCACTAAGGTGTTTGAGGAGGTAGATCATGGTAATGAATATGATATTGTGTATATGGACTTCAGTAAGGCTTTCGATAAAGTTCCACATCAGAGGCTACAAAGGAAACTTAAGGCACACGGAATAGGAGGAGAAATTTTTTCCTGGGTAGAGGCATGGTTGACAAATAGGCAGCAGAGAGTTTGCATAAATGAAGAGAAATCAGAATGGGGGCATGTCTCAAGCGATGTTCCACAGGGGTCATTTTTCGGCCCCCTGTTGTTTACAATTTACATAAACGACATAGATGAGGGAATAAATAGCAACATAAGCAAATTTGCTGATGACACCAAAATAGGCCGTCCAATTCATTCTAATGAGGACATTAGAAGACTCCAGGATGATTTGAATAGACTGATGCAGTGGTCGGAGAAGTGACAGATGCAGTTTAATGTAGACAAATGCAAAGTTCTAAATGTTGGGCAGGACAATAACCATGCAACATATAAACTGAATAATGTAAATCTTATTACTTGTGACTGCGAGAAGGATTTAGGAGTTCTGGTTAGTAGTAATCTGAAACCAAGACAACAGTGCATAAGTGTTCGCAATAAAGCTAACAAAATCATTGGCTTCATATCTAGAAGTATAAATAATAGAAGTCCTCAGGTTGTTCTTCAACTCTATATATCTTTGGTTAGGCCTCATTTAGATTATGCTGCACAGTTCTGGTCACCGTATTACAGAATGGATATAAATGCACTGGAAAACGTACAGAGGAGGATGGCAAAGTTGATCCCATGTATCAGAAATCTTCCCTATGAGGATAGACTGAGGGCCTTGAATCTGCACTCTCTAGAAAGGCGTAGAATTAGGGGGGATATGATTGAGGTGTATAAATGAAAACAGGAATAAACAAAGGGATGTAAATATCGTGCTGAAAATACCCTAGCCAAGACAGGACTCGCAGCAATGGTTTCAAGTTGGAAAAGTTCAGATTCAGGAAGGATATAGGAAAGCACTGGTTTGGTAATAGAGTTGTGGATGAGTGGAACAAACTCCCGAGTACCGTCATAGGGATTGGGACGTTGTGTAGTTTTAAAAATAGGTTAGATAAATACATGAGTGGGTGTAGGTGGGTGTGAGCTGGACCTGACTAGCTTGTGCTACTAGGTCGGATGCCATACTAATTCCTTAAGTGGAAGTGACCTGACTACCTGGAGAGGGTTTACTCAGGTGGGGTGCGGTTGGGTGTGAGTTGGTCCTGATTAGCTTGTGCTACTAGGTCAGATGCAGTGCTCCTTCCTTAAGCGAGGAGTGTTAGGTACTCACCAGGATAGCGAGGAGTGTTAGGTACTCACCAAGGATAGCGAGGAGTGTTAGGTACTCACCAAGATAGCGAGGAGTGTTAGGTACTCACCAGGATAGCGAGGAGTGTTAGGTACTCACCAGGATAGCGAGGAGTGTTAGGTCTCACCAGGATAGCGAGGAGTGTTAGGTACTCACCAGGATAGCGAGAAGTGTTAGGTACTCACCAGGATAGCGAGGAGTGTTAGGTCTACCAGGATAGCGAGGAGTGTTAGGTACTCACCAGGATAGCGAGAGTGTTAGGTACTCAGCAAGATAGCGAGGAGTGCTAGGTACTCACCAGGATAGCGAGGAGTGTAGGTACTCACCAGGATAGTGAGGAGTGTTAGGTACTCTTCCCGGATAGCGAGGAGTGTTAGGTACTCACTAAGATAGCGAGAGTGTAGGTACTCACCAGGATAGCGAGGAGTGTTAGGTACTACCAGGATAGCGAGGAAGTGTTAGGTGATCCTCAAGATAGCGAGGAGTGTTAGGTACTCACCAGGATAGCGAGAGTGTTAGGTACTCACCAGGATAGCAGAGTGTAGGTAATCACCAGGATAGCGAGAAGGTTAGGTACTCACCAGATAGCGAAGAGTGTAGGTACTCACCAGGATAGCGAGTGCTAGGTACTCACCAGGATAGCGGAGTCGTAGGTACTCACCAGGATAGCGAGGAGTGCTAGGTACTCACCAGGATAGCGAGGAGTGTTAGGTACTCACCAGGATAGCGAGGATTGTTAGGTACTCACCAGGATAGCGAGGAGTGCTAGGTACTCACCAGGATAGCGAGGAGTGTAGGTACTCACCAGGATAGCGAGAGTGTTAGGTACTCACCAGGATAGCGAGAGTGTTAGGTACTCACCAGGATAGCGATGAGTGTTAAATACCACCAGGATAGCGAGAGTGCTAGGTACTCTCCAGGATGCGAGGAGTGTAGGTACTCACAGGATAGCGAGGAGTGTAGGTACTCACCAGGATAGCGAGGAGTGTTAGGTACTCACCAGGATAGCGAGGAGTGTTAGGTACTCACCAGGATAGCGAGGAGTGTTAGGTACTCACCAGGATAGCGAGGAGTGTTAGGTACTCACCAGGATAGCGAGAAGTGTTAGGTACTCACCAGGATAGCGAGAAATGTTAGGTACTCACCAGGATAGCGAGTACGTAGTGTTAAATAAACACCAGGATAGCGAGCAGTGCTAGGTACTCACCAGGATAGCAGGAGTGCTAGGTACTCACCAGGATAGCGAGGAGTGCTAGGTACTCACTAGGATAGCGAGGAGTGCTAGGTACTCACCAGGATAGCAGAGTGCTAGGTACTCACCAGGATAGCGAGGGGTGTTAGGTACTCACCAGGATAGCTAGAGTGTTAGGTACTCACCAGGATAGCAGAGTGTTAGGTACTCACCAGGATAGCGAGAGTGTTAGGTACTCACCAGGATAGCAGGAGTGTTAGGTACTCACCAGGATAGCGAGAGTGTTAGGTACTCACCAGGATAGCGAAAGTGTTAGGTACTCACGAGGATAGCGAGGAGTGTTAGGTACTCACCAGGATAGCAGGAGTGTTAGGTACTCACCAAGATAGCGGGGAGTGTTAGGAACTCACCAGGATAGCGAGGAGTGTAGGTACTCACCAGGATACCGAGGAGTGTTAGGTACTCACCAGGATAGCAGGAGTGTTAGGTACTCACCGGGAAAGCGAGAGTGCCAGTACTCACCACAATAGCCAGAAGAGGTGGCAGGTTGATGATCCATTCCAAGGCTTTCAACTGGGACGATCCAGCAGTGAGTGTTATGGTGACCAAGTCCACGTGAGACACTGTAGATGGTCAGTGGTATCAGCGGAAACCCTGTGAATTAGAGGTACAGTATGAACAGCAGCAGCACCAGTGTGGAGGTACTGCAGCACCAGTGTAGGAACAGCAGCACCAGTGTACAGAGGTACAGCAGCACCAGTGTATGTAGGTACAATGAGTTACAACAACACCCCTCTTCAAGGGGGGCTCATTGTAGTGGTGAAGAGGCTCTTGGTCTGAGGAATTGGACCTTTTGGTCTTTTTCCTCAGACCGAACCTAATTACCCACAATCCTCCCCTTTCCCCATCGCATCCTTCCCTTCCCCCCTTCCTCCCCCTCCCTCTTCCTCGTCCTGTTTGGAGCCTCTGGGATCCTTCCTCCGCATTATGGTTTCTAGGTAGGGAAGTGTACCGTGGTTCATCACGCTCTGTGAGGCTCCTCGAGTGTGGTGTAGTTCGCTGTGGAATCTGGATAATCTGGAGGCACCCTGCTCCCTTCCCGGATTTCTGAGAAGTGGGAGGGATGTCTTGCAGGAGACCAGTGTATTTCCAGAGGCTGCCTATCGGTTCTCGGAGGTGGCAGCCGAAGGAATTGTGCTTTATGGCGGTTTCAGCCGCCTTCTCTTTGTCTGTTGAGGCAGCTCGGTAGATGTGAGGTTGCTATCCCGGAGCACTGGTTAACTGGCGTGATGGGTAGGGTATGGCAGGGGTTCCACGCTGCATTTTCACTATTTTTGGTCTCGAGGTCCTCTCGGATGGGAAGGAACTTACGGCCCTTTCATTCCTTCTAGTACTGTCCCTTTTTTTTTTCTTTCCTTCTTTTTTTTTTTTTCTTAAAAAAATAAAAGAAGTCCCATCATCATGGGTCTTCGTTCCATGATAACCCTCCTCCCCTGGCCCTTTATTTTGTTACCACATCCTGTTCTGACCCAGCTTGTTTTTGGCCATTCTTCAGACTCTTCCCCTATCCCGTACCTTCTGTGGGACGCTTCTTCACCAGCAGAATATTGTGTAAATTTTGGCCGCCCACCTACCTTGGTCGGGCCTCCAAACCCCTGCCTAAACGTTACAGACCATTTCGCTATGATTCTTCAATGTCTCCCACACTCACCCCTTTTCACACCATGTTTAAAGTACACAGTGGACTAAATTCTTTTCCCTTGAAACCCCTCTCAACTGATTTCTTTCTGACCATGTATTGGTAAAGCTCTTTAACGACATATTGGCAAATGCAGATCTGTGATGGGTGCCCTTCGGGCCGGGAAAACGTCATCTTCATTTCCCCCTGTTAATTCAATAATTACCTTTTTCCCAATTTCAGGTTTCGTAATAAGATAAA